>JADNYJ010000076.1:0-180237 GCA_015501075.1 Gymnopilus junonius | reverse complement strand
TCCCCCTGTACCAATTCCAACAATTGAACACAAGCCATGGGTATATAGGAGTATTAAAATACCACCTGCACTCTATGATGAAATTTGTGCAATCATTGAAAAGAAAAGGGCAGCTGGAGTTTATGAACCTTCAAATTCATCCTACAGATCACCATGGTTTGCTGTGCTAAAGAAAAATGGTTCCTTAAGAATTGTACATAGCTTAGAACCTTTAAATGCAGTTACAATTGCTCATTCTGGAGTACCACCTGCAACAGAGGAACTAGCAGCTCATTTTTCAGGATGAGCTTGGAGGAATTATGGATTTATATGTTGGATATGATGAGCGATCACTTGACTCTAAATATCGTGACTTGACCACTTTCCAGACTCCTTTTGGTGCAATGACTCTGTACTTTACCAATGGGATGGACAAATTCTGTACCATTTTTCATGATGATGTTACCGAAATATTAAGACCAGAGATGCCTGAATATACAATACCTTATTTGGATGATGTAGGTGCCCGAGGCCCTGCTACCAGATATGAGGATGATAAAGGAGACTATGAACGAATTCCAGAAAATCCTGATATTAGAAAATTTATATGGGAACATTTAAACAATGTCAATCGTTTATTACAACGAATGAAATATTGTGGAACTTCTCAGGATATAAATCAGTAATTTGTGCTGCGGAAATTATAATCGTTGGACATCTCTGTACATATGAAGGGAGAAAACCAACTGAAGACAAAATTGGAGCAATAATGAGATGGGAAATTTGTAATAACCTGTCAGAGCATTTCTAGGTATTGCTGGAGTGCTGAGAAGCTATATTCCAAACTATGCAGTGCGAGCAGAAGGACTCCAGAAATTAACACGAGGCAAAGTACCTTTTGTCTGGGGCCCTGAACAAATTAAAAGCATTGACATGGTCAAGGAAGGAGTGAGATTTGCCCAGCCATTGCGCCCAATTGATTATCATGGTCAAGGAGCAATTGTATTGGCAGTAGACTCTTCATTTATGGGAATTGGTTTCTACATCTATCAGGAAGATAAAGATGATCCAAAGAAAATTTATTATGTGAAATTTGGATCTATGACTATGAATGAAAGAGAGGCAAGGTTTTCACAACCTAAGCGAGAACTTTATGGACTTATGAGAGCACTCAAAACCAATAGAGCTATGCTATTTGGGGTCCGCAAGCTAATTGTGGAAACTGATGCGAAATATATACAAGGAATGTTAAGAAATCCTGACCTAATGCCTAATGCCACTATCAATAGGTGGATTGATGCAATATCATTATTTCATTTTATTATCAGACACAAAGCAGGAGCAACTTTTGGACCAGATGGTTTGTCCAGATGACCTAGACAACCAACAGACCCAGAACAAGCACCTATGTCTGATGATGAAGATGATGATCCAGTAGGACCACCAGAATTTATATTAGCAGATGATGAAAATAAGCCTCCTCTGGAGATTGAAGCATTTGTTGATGAAATTGATTCTCGGGTGGATATTTCCAAGGAATTGCATTTTCCTACCAAGATATCTCTTCAGAATTAAAAGAAGCAGATTTAGAAAGAGAAAGAGAATTAATTAAAGTGAATGACACCTTGAAAAATGAGGACCTTCACTATGAACACAAAATATTATTGCAACAATTACTACACGCTTTGGCCTTGCCAGAGAATGATAAAGAAAGTGATAACTCTTATTACCCTGAAGGACATCGAAGGGTAGGAGCAATCTCACAAGATGAAATGATTCCTCACATTGTTAATTATCTCAAGAATCATCAGTATAAACCAAATAAAATAAATGACAAGCGATATAAGCACTTCAAAAATTTGGCAAATAGATTTGTACTGTTTGAAGAGAAATTATACCGACGAGGATTGCAAAGTCATCATAGTTATTTATAGAAAAAGAAAAGAGAATGTATATGTTAAAAGCCGCCATGACCATAATGGACATAGAGGTTTTATGCGACAAAGACTGTACTTGTCCAACGATTTTGGTGGCCTGAATGGAGGTAGACATTTCCTGGTTTGTTAAAACTTGTGAACCTTGTCAGAAGCCCAGCTTCAACTTCTAAAAATACCACCAAAGCTTACGGACTCTCCAGCGCTATTTGAGGTACTTCATGCAGATGTAATTCACATGACCCCTGCTTCAAATGGATGTAAATATATTGTACATGGGAGATGTGCTACAAGTTCATGGGCTGAAGGACGAGCGCTTAAGAAAGAAAGTGCTAAGTCTATTGCTTTATGGATGTATGAAGACATTCTCTGCCGCTGGGGGACACTGCGAAAAATTGTCACTGATAATGGCGCTCCATTTGTTGCTGCTGTCAGATGGTTGAAAGAAAAATATGGGATCACTCAAATAAGGATCTCAGCCTATAATTCACAAGCAATGGAAAATTGAGCGACCTCATTTCGACCTTAGGCAAATGCTAGCGAAATGTTGTGGTGAACAGAATTTATCCAAATGGTATTGGTTTCTCCATGCTGTATTTTGGGCAGATCATGTTAGTGTTAGAAAGCGATTTGGCTGTTCCCCATATTATTTTGCAACTGGCATGCATCCAGTTTTGCCAATAGATGTGAAAGAAGCGACTTGGCTTGTTAGACCACCAAAAGGTGTACTCACTGATGTTGAATTAATTGCCTTGAGAGCAAGAGCATTGGCTAAACATCAGATACATGTTAGACAAATGATGAAGAGAATTGATCAAGACAAATTAAAGCAGCTTGAAAGATATGAAAGGGATAATGCTGCAGTAATACATGACTATAAATTTGAACCAGGAGATTTGGTTTTAATTCGCAATGCATCCATTGAGGGATCATTGGATCGTAAAATGAAATCCAGATACCTTGGCCCAATGATTGTTGTATCACGAAGACCAGGTGGTGCATATATAGTTGCAGAAATGAATGGTGCAGTATTAAAGGCTAAAATAGGCGCTTTTCGTGTTGTACCTTATTTTGCAAGAACTAAGATTGATATCCCAGATAATGTGTTAAATTTCACTGGATTAGATGAAGGCCAACTCATTCAAATTGATGATCTAGCTGAGGACGAAGTCCTTATGAATAATTCTCAAGTAAGAGAAAAGCATGATTATTTAATGGATGGAGTAAACTTAATTGAAAGTGAAAGCGAAAATTCAGATAAAGATGATGCATAAAAATTCTATCTAAGTCCAACAAGTAATTTAAAACTACTTATGGGCCAAAATATGTAAAACTGCGCCATCTAATGATTATGAGGCCTTTCACTTGCGAGACCTCTCGATTTTCTCAAGTTCATGAAGGCGAAGGCGAAGCGTCGCTTCCTGTTCACGAAAATCAGCGAGACAGCGAGAGAGAGAGGATATCTCGAAGTCAAGATTTCCAACTCATGTCTGGACAGTCTGAAGATTAGCTCGGACAATGAGAAGGTCACTATTGGCTAAATAAGACTATTGTCAGAAATAAATAATATTGAGAAAGGAGGACACACACCTGAGAGATCAGCATCTTGAGAGTGTTTAGCCTTTTTAAAATGAGGGCTAGCCTTCGATGTCTTTTCAGCTTTGGCGAGCGTCTTCTGAGCCTTCAAATAAGACCGACCAAGGTCAATGCCAGGAACTTCATGATAGGAAGGAGCATTACCGAGGGGTTTAGAAAGAAGCTATAAAGCAAAGATTTAAGAATGATAAAATTAAGACACCATGAAGCGCACCTTAGCAGCCGCTGGGGCTGCGGGACTAGAATTAATAATGACCACGGACTCCTCAGAAGTCGAAGAACTGGGAGGAGGACCAGCCTCATCGTCAATCTTCATGCTGTTGTCCTATTTTAATTAAAAACAAGTTCAGTTAAAACTGGACAGATGAAGAAGAAAAATGATAATGTACCTCATGGTCAGAATGAGCGACATCTTTGTTTGAGACCTGCTCAGGCTCTTCCCCATCTGAATCTTGAACATATTTCGTAGATTTAATGCGAGGACGATGCTGAAAACATCATTAGAGTGTTAGCAAGATATTATAAAAATATCAGCGCACCTTGATGACATCCTTAGCACCTATGGGCATATCTCGACAGGAGAGGCTGAAGAGAAGGCTGAGGAAGAGCAACAGATTGAACTGTCTCAGCTGGACCTTTTTCATTGCGACGCCGCTGGACAGTGCTGCAGACTTCAAAGATTGTGTGATAAATCGAGGACTCGATAGTGCCAGAATTTTGATGACGTCTTGCACCTTCTGGTAGAGGCCGCGAAGCTCGAAGAAGCGCTCGAGAAGAAAAGAGGGATCGCGGATCAAAGCAATGTTGGCTGGCTCACGGAGCGCAACCATCTAATGATAATTTAAAATGAAATAGAAAGATAGATAAAAATTATGAAGATGCACCATTATTTTGTCCAGCTCCTTGTCGAGCATATTGAAAGCAAGTTGGGCATTTTCAGCGCTATTCGCGATACTGACATAGTTGCGACATTTCTTCATGATGTCGTCGGACAAGTCGCGCGTGATGTTGCTGAGCAAAATAATTCCGCAGTGGACATTGTGAGACAAGATAAATATTGACTTCAAATACGAGGAAGGGGGATATTGAAAAGCGAGCAAACTCACCTGGTTTTTATACCTGTGATAAAAACAGATTGGGGGCGTTCAATAAAAATTCTCTGCCTTTGAAATTCAGAGGGAAATGGTTAAGCCTTGAAAGATAGTGCGCGCACTACTGGAGACACCAAATGCGTTGCCTCTGAGGCTCAAAACAATTCCCTAGGACCTTAGAACTGAATACGATCTTTACATTGCCTTATTTAGCAGGAGTAAATTCCCTGTTTAGGAATATGTCGACCGGTGGCAGTGTTGATTAATTAAAGATTGATCCTTGAGTACGTCTTCTCTCTTGTCAAATAATTCGACTGAGGACAGTCAGAATTTAAGTCGAGGGGAGATGATGAGGAAACAATGATATTGAATAAGACTAATGAAGATATAATGATATAAGTGACAGACACAAAAATTCAGACATGAAAAATTTTTGACACAAAGCGGCTTAGGAATCAAATTGACTTGATAAAATCAATGAAAAATGCATGAGGGCAAAAGAAGGAAACATATCCCAAATGTTAATTAAAAAAAAAAAAATTATTAGAGTCCGGATAGATGACCAGGACGGTCAATATCTAAAGTCGAGGGGAGATGATGAGACTGTTACATGGTTATGTGTGAAAACAGGCCATCCCCATTATTTTCGACCATCTCTATAAATTAATATAGGTTGTTGATAGCCTTCCCGAGCTTAAACATCCCGAATATACTCGAGAAAACCACATTTAAACATTAAAAGCTTAATATCAAAAGATATAATGATTATGATCACCTAGTAATCATTAATCATTTATTATAAGATACACAAGCGAATTACTACAGTCCTTACACACTAGTAGGGGCCTCGAGTTTATTTAAAATAACTACCAAGGGAGCGCGGAAACACGCACAGACAATGGGAACGACCTTTGACCCGATATAGACATGCGGAGCGACAGCCCAAACAAGTCAATTACCCCGAAGCGGTGTAATCTATTTTTATCATCCGGAGGAATGTAACCAGAAAAGGAATAATCCACGATGATCGACGTCGGAGCGGGTGCTATTTTTGGTAATATGAAGATGCAACGCAAGGATGCTCGTCCCCTCGCATTCCCTCATAGAACTAATAAATATACACCTATCCTAGACACATTAGCAAGCCCCTGAGGACGTAGACAAAATCCTCTGTGAGGTAGACAAATATTAAAGATGCTATAATGAACCGGCCGTTGCACGATCGCAACAGCAGGAATATTAATCCGATAAAATGCCTTATATGGCAATGAGATAAATATTCGGCGCTTGATGAATATGCCCAACCAATGGCATAATTCCCCTCACTCCGAATCGGACTAATGACGAGATAATTAATTACACAGCGCTTATCAAATTAGCTTAGTAAGATGCCCAGTAAAATAGTATAAAAACCCAGTAGAATTAGTAGAGAAGCAAGCAGACAGTTCCCCTCGAGTCGTAGCAATACAATCGAGCGTCTGGCTTCTAAACTAGATAATAGAAAGACAATTGATTGATATAAAAGCGAAATAAGCTTCAGACAAACTTAGAATTGAGCTCAGATAAGAGATAGATTAAGCAAAGGCTTATTATTCAAGTCAGGACTTAGTTGAGTAGTTGGGAGTAGACAGAGCGTCACTCAGCTACAAAAGTACGGAGTCTTTTAGTCCCCAAGCATAGCCAGAGCCTAGTTTTATCTCAAGAAGAGATCAGTTAAGTTTAGAGAAGTTACAAGCCAGAAGTCAATTAAAGTGATCCATTATCCAAAGAACCCCTACAACCCATTGTAAAACCCCATAGAAGCGAACTTAATTAAAAGACATTGATACTTACACTCCCCAGAACTTACACAAGTTAAGGGATATTTGTTGGGTTTAATAAAAGCGATTTATATTGTTTTCATACCTACAAACTACCTAAACTTATCACCGCTCTTTCTGAAAATTTACAGGAATATAGATTAGATGTATCATAATGTCCTTGATATTTTGTTTGGGCCATATCCCTTGTGTATCAGCATAGTTAAAAAGGCGGGAAATGTGCCATGTCAAGATATCAGATAGTCCTTGTTCAATCGACAATAGGCCATGTTCATACCACAATTTTTGGACAGGTCATTGTCATGTATCCTTTCTCCTCGAAGTGACTCTTTGAAGTGTGGAAAGTGATGAGGTGCTTGTGCCAGAACTCTCAAAGGTCAAAATTGATGGAAATTTGATGTTCTTTGCATGTGTCACGTGCGCCTAGCGATGAAAATATCTCTAAGTCCCGAAAGCCAACTTGGTCCCTTGAAATCGATAAGGTGATTGCTTCTCCTCCTTATCATTCATCCGAAAACTTTGACCTTTGCACTCAGTATGAGCCAGAATACCCCGAAGAAAAAGCAATTCCTTTCTCTAGCTACACGAGGAAGTCTTATCTTGAAGATCCACATTTCCCATGGCAGGATCCAATAGTAGGTTCCCCAGTCTATGTTAACGAGGTCTGAAGTAGCCATACTTGAAGATTGTGCAGCCTCGTGTACTCAGCACGCTATGCGCCCTCGTATATGGCGCTGTGACGTAGTGTGACATTTGGAGACTGTCCCTTGAATACCCAGAATTTCGAAGGTACCTCCACTCGACGACCACCTAAAATCCTGAAAATATTATAGTGAATTTTGGACTGTATAACTACATCCTCTGAAATTTTGGGTTCATAATTCTGTCTGTAGACTCGACAGTCGACTCCTTCTTTGGACTAGAATTTGGCTTCAGCAGTGTTTTCTCTACTTAGATTCTGCGGGCCATATCCAATAATTAGGGAAAAAAACTACATAGCCGTGTTACTAAAGATGCATTCTATGGGTTGCAACAAGTTTCAAAATTTTACCTCTCTCTGTTTGAGAGAGTGTTGCCTTTCGAGAAACCCATCAAAATCAGTCATCTTGTCACAAGCCCCTTCTAGCGAAGGTGCCTGCTTCATGGGCCGGAGTGGGGCTTGCTCCGAGCCTATGGCCGACTGGCAACAAATGTAAATTTGGTCATATTTGATATAGTCTTCTGCTCATCGGCAGCGATTTTTGTAGCACATGACCAGTATCACATACGTGTCACGTCTTTGTTTACTATTCTTGGCTGCATCCCCATCCTGTATTCCTATGCTCGAATATGCTGTTCCAACAGCTGCTCAGGTCATCGCATGCATGCAAGAGTGTTTTGAAATTATGCCTCACTCTTTTCAAGTTCAGGATATGATTGCTCAGCTCAGAAAACGAGATGTAATCACCATATCTCCCACTGGGTCTGGCAAGACAATGACATTCTGGATGCCACTCCTATTCAATGACAATGGAGTAAAAATTGTGGTCATGTCAGGCAGTGCATCCTTGGTCAAAGTGTTGTAGAGAGCCTGCTCTTCACTGTCAGGTGCAGAATTGTCTTCAAGTGCCTTGAATAGACTTCTGAAAGTCAAACCTCTTGCCTGTATTTGTTGCAGGATCTCTCAGGAAGTGCAGACATTATCACTGGGTAACATGGGTGGTTCAATATAATCTATTCATGGAGCCACAGATGTATTTATTGAGGCCCACACAATGAGGCCATTGTTCAGGCTAAGTTGCTGACAAGTTGCCACTATAGATGGTATTGCCAAATATGACCAAATTTACATTTGTTGCCAGTCGGCCGCACTAGGGTTGGGTAAAAAACCTCCTGAGGGGTTACTTACCGGTAAGTTACCCCCAGCCAGTCGAGGGGGTCAGTAATTTACCTGTAATTTACCTGTAATTTACATCTCACATAATCATTTTTGGCCCAATCTCAAATTTCCCAATTTTTTCTTTGCCTGCAGTGCTCTGAGCAGTCTGGGAGACTGGGACCAAGATGTAATTCGAAAACACAATTAGGTAAATAAGTAATCAATTAAAATTCCATCGAGAAGTCATTGTCTGAGTAAATTTGTGTGATGATCCACTCATCGAGATGCATCTTTGGACTCAGTATATTTTTAGCTTGTTATATTTTTAGCATCTCATTCTCATCTATTGGACTTGATCATATTTCATTCATTCCTTGACTCATCATTCCTTCATTTATTCTCAGACTATTGGATTCTTAACTAGTTAGCCACTCCTTTCCTTTATCGTTAGCCTCTTCTTTCCTTTCCCTATAAAAGCCTCCATAGCTTCACTTGTAAATTCCTCATAGGATCAACTCCAATAGTATTGATCCATTCCCACATTCATTCTGCCTCTGAGTTGTTCTCTCTCCTTTTCATTTTCAACTCGGATCACAGATCTTTACAAGTTTGATCCTACCTCCAAACTATCATCAACATTCTTCTTGACTGTCAATAAACCTCTGGTCACTGTCGACGTTCTCTGGACTGTCAACCACCACCTTGGAACCATCAACAAGCTGTCAACCAATTATCCCTTGATTGTCAACCTCGCCCATGGCATCTGTCTTGAATCATCTCACTCAACTTCCCTTGTCTGTGGCTCCCAACGTAGGCAATCAGACTGTCAATAATCCATATCCTGCTGCACCTCAAGTTCTCCCTCATGAGGTCACTATGACCAATAACCAACCCCAATATGTGACTGACCTCATGTGCATGTTTGGCATTTTGATGGAAAACCAGATCACCTTTCAACAAACTCTCACTCAGGTCTTTACACAGCAGCAACAACAGCCTGCCCCACCACCTCCTGCTAAGCCTCTAGGAATGGCTGTCAAGTTCGAAACCCTTGGATTTTCTCTGGGAAGCATGAAGAAGTTATTCCTTTCCTCCACGAAATTGAATGCATCATTGCTTTCAACTCGATTAGTTTTCCTACCAACCATCACAAAGTCCTCTTCCTATCGCTCTATCTCAAGGATGGGATCCCGGTCAAATGGTTCAACTACCTCGAGACTTCTTCTTCCCCCGTGCTTTTCAACTGGCAAAATTTCATTACTACTTTCAAGCAGAAGTTTCAAGACCCCGCTCATGTTCAGAACTCCCAACGTAAACTCGACAACCTTCACCAGACTGGTTCGGCGCATGCCTATCTTACTCGTTTTCTCGAAATCTCTTCACACCTTGACCTTACCGAACAAAGCAAGATCAAGTACTTCCTTTGAGGACTCAAGTCTATGGTCAAGGATGCTCTTGTCAATGTCATGGACAAACCTTTGACTTTGATGGCTTGGGAACCCATTGTCCTCACGATTGATTCCAATGTTTCGGAATGCGAAGCTCAGAGGAAAGAAGATGACCAGAAGAAGGCCCCAAAGCAACAGCAATGTGGCTCCTCACATCAAGAACCACCTGCCATTACCCTTCTGTCTACAACTACGACTTCTTCAACCACTAATGATGTTGTTCCTATGGATGTTGATGCTATCACTACTGCACCCACGACTGGTCCTTGAGTCCCTCTTATGAAGCAGGAACACAATCATTGAATCAAGAACAACCTCTGTCTTTACTGTGGTCACCCTGGGCACACCATTGAGAACTGTAGGAAATATCAAGCTAAACACAGTGCCAAGAACAACTCCTTGCCATCCACTTCCAACAGCACACAGGGAAAAGCCAAGCTGGAGAAGAAGTAGTTCCAACTTCTTCGGCGATGGATGGAGCTGATCTTCTCCCTCTCCATCGACCCCCGCCTTTCATCTGAGCTAAGAACAGTGATTTGTTTTCTATTTCTGCGATTCCTGATTTCTTGTTGCATCATCATGTCCATACTGATCCTTTGAACAAAGCTCATTTCTTCATTCCCATCACTCTGTCCTTTCCCAACTGGAAAAGCACCAAGACTTTCGCATTCATAGACTGTGCTTCGATGAAATCTCATATCAGTAATTGGTTTTCTCAATGTCATTCCTTACCCCGCATTGCCAAGCCTCACCCAATCCCAATTTATATGATCGATGATCGACCCCTTACCTCCGGACTTCTTATGCATGATGTCATTGCTAAATTAAAAGTGCGCGATCATTTCGAAGTCCTTCATCTCAGCATTGTCAATATGCCATACCCCATTCTTCTTGGTCTCAATTGGCTCAAGCAGCATAACCCAGACATCGATTGGGTTTATGGTAAGCTTACTCTTTCTTGCTGTAGTGCTAATCATTCCTTCCCCATCTCCACTTTCAGCAAAGGCTACAGTCTTGGAAGCCTGGAAGAATCCTCTCATTTTGTTATTTCCTCTGTCAGTCTAGGCCTTCATCTTAATGGCAGTCCCCTTGTGCTATTATCCCTGACCTTTCTTTAGCACTGAAACTGACTCGTGAAGTCTTTCCATCTGGCATTTTTGCTAATTTTAGGTCTTTCCCATCCGTCCTTTGTCCTGCAACTCTAAATGGCCCTAGTCATGCTGAGCTAAAGGCAATCTGGTTATCTCTCCCTCAACCTCCGGACCCCATCTATGGCCCTCCCAATAAGCCCATTGATGTTTCTCATGTCACTCCAGGTTGATTCCACAAATATGCCAAAAACCAACAAGTCTTCTGTATCTGGTATACATCCAACAATGACCTTGAAGATCGTATCAATGCTTTAACTTCTGAACCACCAACTGCACCACGCCCACCAGCACAACCTCCTCCTGAACCTCCTCTGAAATTCCCTAATGATGCTCCTGATCCTGACGAGGAAATACAGCAGCTCGTTCCTTCCAAATACCACACCTATCTCGATGTTTTCTCACCTATTGAAGTCCAACGGTTACCTGATCATCGACCTTATGACATCAATATCAAACTCAAAGATGGTAAACAACCTCCTTTTGGTCCAATTTACTCCCTTTCTCCAGATGAATGAAAAGCCCTTTCAGATTATATTCAAGAACATCTCGCAAAGGGTTTCATTCAATGTTCAACTTCATCTGCTGCTGCTCCCATCCTGTTCATCAAATGGAAGACTGGTGACCTATGTCTTTGTGTGGATTACCATGGACTTAATGCTATCACCAAGAAGAATCATTATCCCTTACCTCTCACACAAGATCTTATGGACCAGGTCACTGGCTGCGACAAATTCACTGTCATTGACCTCAAGAATGCTTTCAACCTTATCCGCATCAAGGAGGGAGATGAGTGGAAGACCACCTTTCATACCCATCTTGGCCTCTATGAGTACACTGTCATGCCTTCTGGATTAACTAATGCACCCACTACTTTCCAAGCTTTTATCCAGGATACTTTATGTGAATTCCTCAATATCACCTGTGTGGTTTACCTCGACGACATCCTCATTTTTTTAAGACCAGGCCAAGACCACGACCACTTCGTCCGTCAAGTCCTCGACCACTTACGTTCTGCTCATTTGTTTGCCAATGCCAAAAAATGTGAATTTGATAAGTCTCATGTTGAATATCTTGGATTTATTATTTCTTCTGCAGGTGTTCAAATGAATCCCAAGAAACTTAGCACTGTCACTGAGTGGCCGATTCCCAAGACTGTCAAGGACATTCAATCTTTTCTAGGTTTTGCCAACTTCTACTGCTGTTTCATTCACCATTTCTCTGAAATTACTCTTCCCCTTACTTCCCTTACCATGAAAGCTGCCAAAGAAAACTTCAAAGGATTAACAAATGCTGCTTGTCAAGCTTTCAAATCCCTGAAACTTGCTTTCACCACTGCTCCCATACTCCGCCATTTTGATCCTCAACTCCCCTCTACCATCATCACAGATGCCTCTGACTTTGCTCTTGCTTCCATTCACCTCCAACCCGATGAGTCCGGTTTACTTCATCCTGTCGCATATCATTCACGGAAGCTCTCCCCTGCGGAAATTAATTATGATATCCATGACAAGGAACTTCTGTCTATTGTCAACACTTTCCGTGATATGCATTCCTGGCTCATTGCATCTCCTCATCCCATCACTGTTATCTCCAATCACAAGAACCTCGAACACTTTATGATGTCATGGATACTCAATCGATGACAAGCACGCTGGGCACTTCTATTATCCGAATATAATTTTCAATTGGATTACACCCCTGGACATCAGAATCTGGCCAATGCTCCCTCAAGACACCCCGATTTTGTACCTCAACAGGGGGATGACATCCTCCTCAGTCAACAAAAAATTCTTTTTACAGATTACCATTTACAATGCCTCTTTCCTTGCCTTTTTACTCCCAACTCCACTTCCTCTCCTACTTCTTCCTCACCTTTTTTATCCACTCCTTCAACTTCTCCTCCCTCAATTTCTGCCCTCTCTACTTTCAACCTCGACAATTCTGAACTTCTTCAAGACTTCAAGACTGCTTTCCATAATGACCTCGAATGGCGTGATGCCATTTCCAACCACAATCCTTCCTTTTCCCTTCAAGATGACCTTGTTTTCCATAATGATCAACTCTTTGTCCCTAAATCTCTCCGTCCCCAAATCCTCCACTCTAGACATGATTCTGTTCTTGCTGGTCATCCTGGATGTGCCCGAACTTTCAATCTCATTCAACGTGACTATGCTTGGCCAGATATGTGAAGATATGTTCGCAATTATGTCACCTCCTGTGAACACTGCGCTTGTTCGAAGCACTTGACTCACAAGCCTTATGGACTCTTACAACCTCTCGATATTCCAGATCATCCTTGGAAATCCATTTCCATGGACTTTATCGTGAAATTACCTCCGTCCCATGGCTACGATTCAATCTGGGTTATTTGTGATCGAATGACTCATGCTGCTCATTTCATTCCCATCTGTGAATCCATGGATGCTCCAGAACTCACTTGCATATACCTCGATCATGTCTTCTGCTACCACGGCTTCCCTGAGTCTATTATCTTGGACCATGGCTCTATTTTCATCTCCTCCTTTTTCACCAACCTCATGAAACTCTGTCATACCAAGATGAAGCCTTCGACAGCCTATCATCCTCAAACCAATGGCCTCACTGAATGTACCAATCAGACCCTCGAAACCTACCTTCGCATTTTCTGTTCATATCAACAGGATGACTGGGTAGACTACCTCGCTCTTGCCAAATTTTGCTTCAACAATACCATCAATTCCTCCACCCAACAAACTCCCTTCTTCACCAATTTAGGTTACAACCCCAACTTCGACATCAAGATCACAGAATGTACAACAAATCCTTCCTCCACAGAACTAGCAAACTGACTCAACACTATTCATTCCGAACTCCATGCAGAACTTTCCCATTCCAATCAATATATTTCTGACTTCTACAACTGACATCATCTTCCCGCTCCCGAATTTAATATTGGTGACTACATTTGGCTCAACTGTCAAAACATCAAAACTACTCATCCTTCCAACAAGCTCGACTATCATCGCATTGGTCACTTTCTAATTTTAGATAAATGAGGCAATTCTTCTTTTCTTCTTAAATTACCTTCATCTCTTTCTAGATTACATCCCATCTTTCACACTTCACTCCTTGAACCTTATATTTCTCCTTCTTCTATTCTGGACTGCATTGTTTCTTCTCCACCTCTGAGCATTCAAATCCCACATGACATCTCATCAGACATTGCCACTATCATCGATTCTCATGCATTGGATGATGTTATGACTACTTTGTGCATTGGAAATCCCTACCTGACTCCAAAAATTCTTGGATTCCATTTGCCGAAATACCAACATCACTATACAACATTCTCAAACAATTTCATCATTGAAACCCTACTCGTCCTCATCCTCCATGCTTTACACTCTCTGATGTCACTCATCCTACTATCACCCATTGGGATGAACTTCCTCTCATGCCTGTTCAGCCCAATCACATGCCTCCTCGCACTCCCTCACCACCACTAGAACCTTGGATGCATGATTACAAACCTCCCCAATACTTAACCACATGATCTGGTCACCCAATTCATGCTCCCCAGCAACTCGATCCCTAAAAAGGGGGGTAGTGTGATGATCCGCTCATCGAGATGCATCTTTGGACTCAGTATATTTTTAGCTTGTTATATTTTTAGCATCTCATTCTCATCTATTGGACTTGATCATATTTCATTCATTCCTTGACTTGTCATTCCTTCATTTATTCTCAGACTATTGGATTCTTAACTAGTTAGCCACTCCTTTCCTTTATCGTTAGCCTCTCCTTTCCTTTCCCTATAAAAGCCTCCATAGCTTCACTTGTAAATTCCTCGTAGGATCAACTCCAATAGTATTGATCCATTCCCACATTCATTCCACCTCTGAGTCATTCTCTCTCCTTTTCATTTTCAACTCAGATCACGGATCTTTACAATTTGGTGCATTCTTCTCAGAGGGAACAGAGAATTTTGACAAGGCCAGAATGTTAAGGTTATCTTGTGGGAGCAGGACCTGGAATATGTTGGGAGGTATAGCTATGGAGGGACTCATCCTTGCTTCAAGCAGCATCCGCCGTTGATGATAAAGTTGATAAAAATTAGAATATCACATTCCGGTCCAGATTTTACTGCTGACTATAGAGCCTCAGATTATCAGTTAATACCCCTCCTGCTTAACAGTGGCCTGATTTTTGTGTCAAAAAGTGTGAATACATGCATTTGTTATCCAATGATTCTTTCTCATCTCAGGACTTGAGCTCCTCAGCCTACAGCGGTCGGATATCTGACCTGGTGAGGTGCACCTTCCGGAGAAGCACGTGACCCATGTAAATTACCACTCAAAACCTCTACCCCTCTGGCGAGGTAAATTACCAGTAAATTACCGGTTATTTACCTGCCGGTAAAAAATCAAGACGTTTTTTACCCAACCCTAGGCCGCACGCGTTAGCAAGTTGAAAGTTTCGCAGAAACTTCGGATAAACTTGTGTTAGATAAGCGTGCGGGTGCTGGGTAGGAGTCTGGAGAAAGACTACATTTCTGCTGGTGCGCCGTGAGAATTCTTATGTTTTATTTTATTTACTGTTTTGTTGATAAGTGGCGGTGCTACATAAAAGCTGACACCTTACACGTCCACCAAGCCTGGCGAGCCACCTCCATACTGTTCATTGAGATATAGCGATGTGTTTTCTGCGCTTAGGCGATTCTTTATTTCATGGTGTAGTAAGGTATGTCGCAGCTACATTTCATGTATATCACCCATCCAACTCAGAGTTAGGATCTCCAAATCGTTAGAATGCTTTGACTGGTGCGTGGCCGGCAGGGAAGTGGTATGAGAAGCATAGTCCGAACGTACCTGCAACCGTGTCAATGATTATGGATTTGAGGTCTCCTTTTCTTATATGTTCCCGGTCGTCCCGGTCTTGCATGTTGCCCACCAGTCCAGCTGGATAATTCAAGTCGATCAAGCTCCTTTCCCCTTTAACCTCCGTCAACCACTCCATATACCAAGTTTGACGATACCACGCGCCACATTTTGCTACCAAGATGCAACGTTTGGCACGAGGGTTGCTTTTTGCGCTGACCCTTGGTCCCGCACCGCCTGCATTTTCCCATCCATTTTCCTTTGAATCCCGGACACTGTCGGCCAGATACGATTATGTCGTGATTGGTGGCGGAAATGCGTAAATTCTATTTCATTCCTGTTCCTTCTGAGATTGATCATTCTATTACAGTGGTATTGCTGTTGCAAGTCGTCTCACAGAAGACTCGAATGTGACCGTCGCCGTCATTGAAGCAGGACCCAACGCAGAAGACCTACCGGAGGTTCGTCATTCTCGAGTGTTTTTCTTTACCATTTTCAATGTGACTTTTGCAGGTGTTCATTCCTGGGCTGACTGGGGCCGCAAAATCGTTCTCGACGCTTAACTGGGCTTACAAGACCGTGCCACAAGAAAACTTCGGGGGAAGGAACACGAGCATCGCTGCTGGGAAGGCTCTTGGGGGCGGTACAATCAGTGAGTCTCTCGATGCCACTTGATAAAACACTTGGACTCACTTGCATCAATCTCAGTTAATAGCATGATCCACGTAATGCTTTCCTTCTGTTTTTACCAAACCTCCTTTCTGAACTCGCGCTGCCGATAGCCACGAGCCGAAAAGAAGCAATACGATGGCTGGGGTATCCTCAACGACGACCCGCGCTGGACCTGGGATGCGCTCTTGCCCTACTTCAAGAAATCTGAAGTCTTCACACCACCCAACGATTTTCAAATCGAGAACGACGCATCCTACATGGATGAATTTCACGCAAGTTCCGCAGAAGGTCGCGTTAAAGTGGGATTCCCGAACTATTTCTTCCCTCAATCTCAGCTCTGGGCCTCCGCTACTGACTTTGAACCGTCAATGGATCTGGCCAATGGACACCCTCAGGGCACAGTTGGCGTTTCTCCGAATGCTCTGGATGCACGCAATAATACTCGGTGAGCAGTTGTGCGAGTTTGATATGCTTCTTTCCTATATTTAATGCTTTTCTTTGCTAGATGCTCCGCAGTCTGCGGTTACTATACGCCATTCAGGGATAGGCCTAACCTCGATGTTATGACGGATGTTTTGGCGACCAGGATCATCTGGGATCCTCCGTCTCCGAATACGACCTTGCGAGCAGTTGGCGTCGAGTTCCGGTCCAAGGATGGACAGACCCACCAGGTGTTCGTTCGAAAGGAGGTCATTTTGTCCGCTGGCGCCATTGGAAGTCCCAAGATACTCGAGTTATCAGGAGTCGGTAACGCCACGTAGGTATTCGGACTCCTCGTTCCGACCGTCATACTTATATTTCCTTTGAAGCATCCTTAAGGCAGCTGGAATTAATTCAATTTTGGAACTGCCTACTGTCGGCGAAAATTTCATTGGTATGTTTCTTGCCCTACCCCGGACTAGACCTGGTGAACTGAGCGATTTGCAGATCATGTCCATAGCTGGGCTAACTCTTTCACCACCGCCGAGTAGGCCACCTCTTCGCCTTCATGAAGCTTTTCATTCATTCTGGCCATAATAGATATACTCGCGATTCTTTGAAATTAGATGCCGACCTGGATAAGCAACAGCAACGCCTCTGGTATCATAATCGCACTGGTCAGTCAACGCAAACCTAACCTTTCACGCCATTTGTTCTCATGCGATCCTGGGCTTCAGGAATGTATTCTGCTGCTCCTCGGTCTTTGAGTCTCGCTCTTCCTTCACAGCTATTCGAGGACGATGATGAGCTCAACGAAGTACTCGAGGACACAAGAAGGGACGTCGAATATTACGCCGAACTCTTCTCAAATGGTAATAAGAACTTAACTCGAGGAATCAAGTGGCAGTATAACTTCGCATTGAAGGGTTGGGAAGAAGATAATTCAGCGCCTGTGGAGCTCAACTTTGGTTCATACTTCCAGCCTCTAGTCATCCAAAAACAATTGCTCATCTCTTATCAGAACCTGGCTATGCGGGACCTACCAAGAACTTTGCCGACCGCCCAGCTCGCAAATTTTCCTCTATCAACGCTGTCCTCCTGAACCCCTTCTCTCGCGGCCGAACACACATATCCTCTCCAAATCCGACGGACATGCCAGTCATCGATCCAGCGTACTACACCCACCCTCTTGACGTCATCACGCACGTCAAAGCTATCCAACGCGCGCGCGAGATGCTCCGCATGCCGCCGCTTGATGGAATCTATGACGGCGAGTTTGAGCCTGGTGCAGATGTGGATAGTGAAGAAGCGTTGACGGAGTGGGCTGTTGATACTTCTGGGAGCGATAACCACATTATGGGTTCCTTGGCGATGATGCCGGAGGAATTTGGGGGCGTTGTTGATTCTGAGCTCAGGGTCTATGGGATAGAGAACGTCCGTGTCGTTGGTGTGTATTGATTTATTCTGTTTCATAGCTACCTCCTTTGACTGACCAACATTGATTCTAGATGCATCAATTATACCCTTCCCCATCAGCGCGCATCTTGTAAGTCTTCTTTGGTTGATTTCATGTAGTTCAAGTACTAATTAACACTCCCATAGTCGGCTACGGTGTATATGATCGCTGAAAGGGTGTGTTCGCCTGGCGCCACTTGAATTTTTGTGACGTTCTAAATCTCTTTGTCTTCAGGCTGTCGATTTCATAAAGGAGGACGCTCGCACTGGTCGGGTATAACCTCAACCCAATGGATTCAAGCTATTGATACCCTATCTTTGTCTTTCCTTTTCTCTTGGTGCTTGTGTTGGTATACCATGTGTAAACTGTCGTCGTCTCTCAAATTGATGATGCACAGTTTTTGCCTTGTCCCAACTCGTGAGAACTCTTCCTTCAACGTTTGGTTGAAGACTATCACAGTTACTAATATCCAACTCTGTGTGTGCCGAAGACTGTCAAGAACGACTCCCAGAAAATTTACAGCTGCGAAGTCCCGACCATTCATGTAGATATGAACGCTGACTACTGCTCATCGTTTACCTTGAAAATAACACTTCCTGTCATTCATAGGGAATCAGCAGGAGAGATTCAACGCTCACCCGCGGAAACGTCAGCTTGCCGTTTGCATGCATGAAACACTAATATGTCGCGGAGTTGCCTCGGTCTGCTTCTATGTTATTTGTCTTCTGCTCTTTCTTGGACTGCGACTGGTGTGGAGCTGCTACCGTATAATGTTTCGATGGCCGCTCTGCGATGAATATCCCTGAAGCATTGAGTGTATAATTTCGCATGGAAAATTCTTCATCGATCTGTAGTTCTCTTGGATGTGCTTTTGTTCGAGATAGAAAATGAGAGTCGTCTATTGTTTTCATGCAACCTATCAGAAGTAATCAGTCCATCGAAAACGAACAATTAGTCGAAAGAAAGTTGGCGACGAGGTACTCACAGCAAGTTCCCCATAGCAAATCCAGATAATTGCTGAAATTCCTCATAGCAGTAAGGATGAGAAGACGATACAGCATTTCAGAGACGGAGAACTCCCCGTTTGGAATATGGGTCCAGGCTCCGGACACCAATCATGTGTTTCTATCACGTGGCGTTCGCGTTTGCCATCTGTCACTTCAGTTGTCACCGCCGCCTGCCATCATCAAGTCATCATGGATGCCCAGTCGTCAAGGATAGCTAATTTGGAGGCCGAGGTCAAAGCTTTACGCAGGTTCAGGCAGCTTGCCTTAGAATCGGAAGAAGAGGCCAAGAAAGCGCGATCTGCCTACCATGGCTTAGAGAAGCAATACGAGGAAGAAAGGAGTAAACGGATGAAGTTGGCGAGTTTAATTACAAAGAATTCGTGTTCCCTATTTCATATACTTACTATGAAAACCCTTGTTCCGTTAAGGAGTTCGAAATAACAGATTTACGATCCCAAATCGCGACCTCCGCGCCCAATAATGCTTCGGGGTCTGCACCATCTCAGCCATCTGCCTCAGATGCTCTCACAGTTTCTTCTGGCACGGAGGTGGGCTTGTGATTCTATTCAAAGATTTATATTTCTCTAAACTGGCAATAGATGGAGGTGCAGATGTTGCAAACACCTCCAAAACCATCGAAAACTAAATTACCAGAGGCAAAGGTATTGTACAAGTGAATTTACAATTTCATTATGATTTTTTGAAGATCTCTCTCTCCTTTTTTTCAGGTCGCTATCAAAGTATTGCCTGCATCACATCGTAAGGCCAAGATAGAACTAGCAACAACTGAGAAGAAGAGAAGGTGCAGCGCCTTTGAGCACTCGTTGTTTTTCCTAACTCAGCGTCTCCTGGTAGAGATTTATCTCCAAGATGATAATGATGTTGAAAGCAAGATTCTTCAGTTAGTTGAGTTTCATTCTCCTCATTTTGCAGATTATGACAGATATTTTAGTCATTCGATGCCATTTCTACAAAGAGGCAAAGGCGGCCTATTCGGAAATTTTCACGCTTACCTGTCACCATGGCAGAACGACAAGCCATTTCCAGAACATCTGACCCCTCGCCTCCAACGTCTGCGATCGGTACCCCATCCCAAAAAGCTGTACCCGAAACACCCTCTGCACGTACACGACTGGGAATGAGTTCTATTGATAGAATCTACCTTTCACCTGAAGGCTCACCTTCTCCCAATGAGGATCAAATCTGGACGTCGATATCTTCTCCGGTCGGAGCATCTTCTTTGCCGAGTTCTAAAATGCCTTCAACTGTCTCAGGTGCACGTAGGTTGGTTACTCCTTCTGACCCACTCCCGCCCGCTACCTCCAACCAACTGGAGGAGCTGAACACACTGCCTACACCTCTGATCCGGAGACCTAAACCTCAAGTTCCTGTACCGAGCGACCGAAAGGGAAAAGGAAAAGCGAAACAGAAGGTGGCTACTTCACCTTGGATCAGTCCGAAATTTCCATGTATCTGCGTGATGCCCATGCGTTTCTGATTCAGCCGCCTCCCTTATCTGTACAGGTCTCTCGAAAAGCATTGAGCGAGGAGTACGGCCTTCCTGGAATGGGCTTTTTGTGGAAGTCGAAAAAGAAGAATCTCCCTCTTAAGTTCTTGTTGCCTACAATTGGATTGAACCCGGAGATGCCGCATTCACCTGGAGAACCTGGTTTACTTCTGAGCTGCCGCGAGGAAATGTGCAAAGATGGCCCATGGACCCTCTTTATAAAAGCAAATGGCAGCAAGAAAGTGCGACTGAATTACGCTGGAGAGTATACGTGCAAGAAAGTTGGCAAAATGACAAAGGAGGAGTTTTCGGCCCAAGATCAGGCGGTACGTCTTTCACATTTGTAACTTATTAAGATCCCAGATTAATATATTTAGGTCAAGAACGCATGGGGACAGAAAATCGCGACACATAAGAAATATCCAGTCTATCGTGATCTCCGTGCTCGTATCACCCTTAGGAAGAGACTGCAAACTGAACCTACAGAGCAACAGATCGCAGAGGAGTCTACCCTCATTGCGACGAAGAATTACCTTAACTCACTTTCTGATGCTGATGTCGTTGAGGCATTTGAACGTGGTGATGAGGTAGGTTCCTCAACATGGTCGTTTACTCAAAGAGCTTATGTTTGCGGTTTTTAGTATATCAGTATCGTGAGATTGGAGTGCGTGTCTTACGAGCACGAACACGCCGAAGGCTTTATCCAAGCGCAGGCAAACTGTGAAGACGTGAACGCGAAAAGCACATCTACCACCAGACGAGCGTAAAAGCAAGAGGAATGTAAAGCAACAATCTGAAGCTCAGAAGAAAAAACACCAGCGCATGGTTGTTCCCTCATCTGAGAATGAGGATGACGAATTGAGGGAAAGTAGCGATGAAAGTGAGGACTTTTCCTCTTAGAACTGGACACAAAATGAACAAACTGGTACCTATTGATTCCACGTCTTCCGACGACTGAAAATGAACAATGAGCAGGTGTCAAGGAAAGGTACAGGGAGATTGGAAGAGGACTGAGTGGCGTCTCAGCGATAATTTGCCTGGTGCCTCGATCACGTAGATATCATGAACTAGAATTTATTCAATATACTTTCCTTCTTCTCCTCAATACGCAATGTTCGGCAGTGTTATATTCGGCTTCACTTCGAGGGAGAATTGTGAGTCCTTCAAGGTAAGTTATGGCTGATATACTCCTTACCAGACAGTCAATTTCGAGCCAATCGTCCTTCGACGAAGCTACGACAGATAAATTGTTTGGAGTGAAGTTTAGATTGACGATGAGCGCGTCTTCTTTCAACACGTTGCTATTCTGACAAGCGAATGACTCCATTTTATTTGAATGAAGTGCTGCCTCTCGCTGCAGTCATGTCCGACATTGGTTGCGATAACACTCAGCCTTCTGTGACGATTGTCAATATCAATGCGGACCCCAATCCAACAATCTTTCGAATTGACCGGGATAATGTCCGGGCCACAAGCGTCAGTAATAATCAGGTCATGTGAATCTTCAATATTCAATAACCGAAAGGACTTCAAAGGAGACAACGCCTCGGTCCTCTCGGCCTTTCCGTCGCCAAGAAGACGAATGTCCCCGCTCCTCGAACCGCCTTGCCACTGCCCGCATCATTAGATTCATTACGGATGTCTCGACTGTTCAGTACCCGAGGGTGTCCTCCACCCGTGGCCAGAGTTGAACGAATATATTAAAGTTGGCATATACAGGTACATTCTCATTCTAAGTGCATCTTTTTTTCTCTAACGCTCATTTTTGTCTGTGGATAGGATCGCGAATTCTCTATGCAGTTCATGCAGGCTTGCACGCCATGTTTCCACCTCTCGTTGGTTTAGAACCAGCAGATCAATCTTCAATGCACGCAGGACGGTATAACCCGTGGCGGCCCTGGCCGTCACTGTCAAGGTTCAGGCCTCCGGCGTTGCTGCTCCTCCCAGGGTTCCATCGGTCTCTGCTTCTCCTCAGTAACTTTCGGCAAGAGCACTTCCAATCCATTCAGCATGAACAACCTTGCCACCAGTTCATGCAAGCTCAGCAGCGAAGACCTTAGCCATGTCTACTGGAGCGTAGGTAATCGTGCAGTTTCCGTCGCTGGTACCGGTGCCGATGCGTTTCCCAACCGGCCTGTTGCTGTCACGCGGACTGTCAGTTAAGGTGGTCCAAGGTGGTCCAGATGCACCTCTTCGTGATCGATCCTGCAGCAAGTGAGGTGAGAAGAGAGGAGAGACCAACAGGGCTCCTGGTGGTCAGCAAACCAAAACTACCAGAATCAACAACAGGCCAACCTTGAGCCTGTCGCACCTCCAAGTCTCTGCTCACCGCTGGGATAGAAAGTCATGCAAGGGACGTTGACTTCCTCAAATGGTTGACCGCAAGGTCAAGGGTCTTCTCAACATGCTGACCATAGGGAACTTCGACTCTATCTCTGATCAGATCATTTCCTGGGCCAACAAATCCGAGAAGGAGAAGGACGGACGAACC
The DNA here is from genome assembly GCA_015501075.1 of Gymnopilus junonius. NCBI lineage: Eukaryota > Fungi > Basidiomycota > Agaricomycetes > Agaricales > Galerinaceae > Gymnopilus > Gymnopilus junonius. The sequence continues at coordinate 156,951 of JADNYJ010000076.1, read as the reverse complement.
ATCATCCATGTTACCCGTCTTGTCTTCGAGAAGCCACGGATGAGGCGACAAGGTCCACGATGTACGCGCGTCTGTGCAGGAAGATGATGCAGCAGATCAGTCCCAAAGTCCAGGACGACGGCATCAAGAACAATGAGGGTAAACCATTGCTGGTGGTCAATTGTTCCGCAAGTACTCCTTAACATGTGTCAGGAGGAATTCGAGGCGGATTGGTCGCTGCCGCTCCGCTACCTCGAAAGCCACGGAAGACGAGGCCGCGAGTGAGAAGACCAAGGAGGAGGGCAAGGACGGCGAAGTTTCCTTTATTCCGATGAATATTACGCCGCGCGAAAAGCCAAGCAAAAGGTCGGTTTCATGAAGTTCTTTGGCGAGCTGTTCAAGGTGCAAATGCTCACGGAACGTATCATGCACAATTGTGTGAAGAAGTTGCTCGGAAACCTCGACAATCCAGAAGAAGAGGAGATTGAGTCCCTCTGCAAACTTCTGACCACTGTTGGTGCCATTCTCGATCATCCAAGGCCCGTGCTCACATGGACGTTTACTTGCACGGATGAAAGAGCTCACAAAGAACCCAATGTCACTCTTCGTATGCAGTTTATGCTTCAGGTCTGTTCCCTCTTTTCTCTGAAAAATGCTGGGTTTGCTGATGACGTGCTATAGGACTTGCTTGAACTACGCGAACGTAAATGGATTCCTCGTAATGCTGGTACTGCTCAAGAAAAAGAGTCTTATTATCGGCAAATTAACATGCCCCGAGGCGGATCAAGAGGCGGTGGTGACAGTAATGAATACCCTCAGGTCAATCCAGATGGCTGGGCTGTTGCTGGAAGCGGAGCCGCACGACCACCCACCAAGGCTGGTGACCTCTCCGACTATGGGCAGATCACCAAGGGTCAGCCCATCACATTTGGACCGAGCAATATATTTTCCGGAAAGAAGGGTAATGATGTTAAACGGGAGTCCATCTCTCGCACGAACACCGGCTCAAACATCTTTTCGATGCTCAGTGCCCAGAGCGCTGAAGCAGGAGGTGCTGCTGCCAAACGTGAGTCATTTCTGCGGCGATATATAGTGTCTAGTGTACTAATTGTGGAGATTTTAGCCCTTGAACCTCAACAACACAAACGACTTGTTCTTCAACCGCGCACAAGACCATCGGTGACCGAGACAACGGGAACAGCGTCATCTGCTGCCGATTCGGGGAGCAGCTCGGAGGACGTCGGTAAGGTTATCATTAACAAATGAATACTACATATGTATTAGAACGGGTATACACTGATAAAAGAGTCATGTACTATATTGATATATCTTCAGAAGGAATTACAGAAAACAAGTCGCCTTCACTCCTTCACTCATATCGAGAAATATATTTTGGACAATTTTCCTCGGTGAAAACTTGCAGTATAGGATATGGTGTGCGGTCGATAATCGAAACCCATGTCAGAATATCGGTCTCTCTCTCTGAGTATCCATGTTTGTGCTCCTCACCTTCTGCGTCATAAGAATAACGTTTGATCAAGCGCCTGCACTTAGCCGTCTCAAAGGCATCTCACACTGTATTCTTGAACCTCCGGAGGGCCGCGGGTATTGAGGATGTAGTGACGAATGCATAGTAGGAGGCGGAAATAAATGAAATATCAAGGGCAGTTTCTTGCGTGAAGTCCTCGGGACCTGTAATGAGGACATGAGGAGGATAAGGAGTAGGCGGCAGGGATGTAGATCGAGGCTTATATTGGCAGTAAGGGGAGTAAGGAAGGGCGAGAGAGATAAAATCTCTCGTGATGATGGCCTGATCCAGTGTTAACGAAGGGACATTTTCCGGTACTACAGGTTCTGCGGAGACGACAAGGGTGAGCACAATCTTCATCGAAGCTTCATCGTAGTTTATCCACGATTCTCCGGATGTAAGCTCTGAACGATCCTGGGCTGTCGCCTCGCTGTAACTGTATTTGCAGCCCACCTTGGAAAGGCGCACTGAGGGATGAACGATACGTATAATGTGGGTGAAGAGCTCCGGCATGGGAGTTAAGGAAGAGAGAGGGTAAGAGTAATGGGGCGGAGCGACAGTCGTAGGGTCATATTCACCATCCGAAAAGGCGGCTGACATTCCGGGGAAGAGAGTATGGAACGACTTGAATGGTGGAGGTGGAGCGGCACGGCTGGGTTTGGTGACGATTACCGTTTGCATTCGCGGATGGCGGGTGTTGTATATGTGCACAGGTTCGGTTATGATGACAGTCCGACTGGGTCTATGTCTATTATCCCTATTAATGTCTGTTAAGATCCTATTCAGTGTCGTGTACGGGTGAAATGAAGCGCGTCGATGACTCTAGTCCATCGAAATGTTAGTAAAAAGTTGGTTCTGAGTGGATTTACGACTAACTCGGCGATTTGCAGGCATAACAATGTCGTAAAAGGAAACAGTGTGGTATAAAACACAAAGGAGTATAGAGGCGGTGGTATAGAACACAAAGGGTATAGAGGCGGTGGTATATCGTTGCACTGCTCAACAGGTGCACAAGCGGAAATGGGCTAAGCAAATGATCCGTGAGGTGGATGGAAGGAATCCTGGTTCTTGATGACGGTAGTCCGAATGAGAGGATGCAAGACCACAAATTCAAACGATTTTCGAGAAAAACAAAGAACGAGTGGCCAAAGCACGATGGCCATTGTTTTGAGCCACTGCAGATACTTCAGGTACCCCGTCGTTGGCCGTAGTAATTTTAGAAACGCTGAGAAAGTAACGAATTCTGTTCACCTCCGCAGTTCTTTCGTCGCATGCTATGCCTAAGCATCTGGAGGTATATTCAATGGAGGACTCGAGGATGCAAACAAAGTAGAGCGGTAAAAATAAACTGCTTTCGAATCCAAGCTCCGGTTATCACGATACCTGACAAATAATGTATCACGTGATACGACGTCTAGATCCAATCAATCGAATTAGATCGGATTTCGGAACTCACTTTCATTCGTATTTGTTTGATTCATCTCCCTACTTCGAATTCTATGGTTCATGCTGTGGACATCTGCTAGATTGAGCTCCTCTTAGCCAACTATTACAAAATTTCTGGTCTTTCATAGCTCTCTTACCTTTGGACCTTCCGATCTCTCGCTTTCGAGGCGCCAAGCCAAGCGGCTTATCGTGCACCGGCTAAAAATGTAATGCGCCTCTCTGCTTACATCATGGCTAATCTCGATATGTTGGCGTGGTAAGTGTTATTCTATTCTAGCTTCTGAGGCGTCCCTGACATTCTTCTTCTCGGGTAGGCAATTTAATGGACATGACTCGTGGAACGACATATAGAAGGCCTTTACCCATTACTCGGTTGCAGATTCGAAACGGGCGACATTTCTCACTCCGTAAATAGATCTGCCAGTTGGAGTTTCAATTTTCGGCATCTTGAAGAAATGATGCGATCCACGAGTAGGATTGGAAATGAAGGAACCGCGAAAAAGGACAGCGTGAGCAATTACAGTCAGTGATTCATTAATATGAATGAGTAGGATAGCACAGGACAGACAGAATACGATCGAGAGCATACTAGACGGGTAACGAGATACGGCGACAAACTAGCATTCCACGTGAGTAATTTTTTGTTCCAAAGGAAGTTAAGTAGACGAAAACAGAACACAGAAACAGAAAAGACATAGCACGTTCCTACTCGAGAGCAATTTTCGCACAGTACAGATCGAAGCTTCGGAAAGATATGAGAAATACACACAATAACTGGAATACAAACAGTCTCCATCTGTGACGACAACGTACGACAATAGGATCAACTCCATTAGGAGACTTCTTGCAACAGATTATGACTGCAGAAATAAGAAGACCTGCATAAAAAAACAAGGGAGGATGGCTGTCCAGTGTCAATCCTTCCTTCGACGAGCACGTGTCATCGTCCTCTTCAGTTCGCTTTTGTCCAGAGATGAGCGAAGCGACGAGAGTGGTGATCTGGTATACGGAGTCGAGGACAATAAACTGAGCTCATTCGACATCTTCATCCTCGGACAATTCGGGTGACTCTGAGGTACGAGAAGAATGAGAGCTGGAACCGTAGTAACAGGGCGTAAGTGGAGGAGAGTTCGAAGAACGAGATGTATAGGATGGGGAAAGACTGTAACGATCTGAACTATACCACGTATAATCGTGGCTGTAAGGACGCCAGGGATATGGCGGAGAGTTGGAACGAGAGCTGGAGGCGACAGGAAGAGGTGAGTATAATGGAGTATCGCCGCGAGAGGAAGAGGCGACAGGCAGAGAGGCGTATGAAGGAGAATTGTGACGAGAGGAAGACGCCGCAGGAAGAGATGAATATAATGGAGAGTCGCAACGAGATGAGGATGCGACCGGAGGAGAGGAGTATGACGGAGAGTCGCGACGAAATGAATAAGATGGAGAGCTGTGACGAGTGGAGTATGAGTCCCAGCGAGATGAATCCAATTCAGAGCCGCGACGGGAGGTGTTCGCGCTATAGCGGTGAAGTGAATCATAAGGCGAAGCGTTGCGAGGACGAGTACGATATCTGGTCTCTCGATACTCGTGAAACGACGGAGTGTCGTATGGAAGATGGACACTAGATGGAGAAGAGTGGTGCGAGGAAGCGGATTGAGAGGAAGGACGCAGAGAGGATTCGACCTCCGGAGAATTGAGTTCCACTGGTGCGTTTGAAGGCGAGAGTTCCGGGCAACAAGGTACCAAAAGGTTGGCCCCGGGATCGGTATCGACGTTGAGACTGGACGCAGTAGTGGCAGGACGGCGACGACGCTTGGTAGAATCTTGGGACTTCGAGGTACTAGTGGGTTGCAGGCTGGATTCACGAACGGCTTCCGGTATTAATTTCTCAAGAGCTTGTCTTTTCTTCTCTCTGTCTGGAATATAACCATGCTTACGCATCCTGTGTCGCTTCATAGCACCATCCTCGGCGAAACCCTCCGAACAATCAGGACAGACAAACGGTTTTTCGCCCCTACTGAAAAGACGATGTTAGACGGTAACGCCTGGAGCTCGATAGGAAAAGTTAGCGTACTGTCTTCTAAGATGGATAACTAAATTTGAATGCTGTAGTGTCTTATACACGCATCTTGCGTACGTACAAAAATTCATGCTGTGGGCGCCAAACAACTGTTAATGATTACAGCGCCGATGAGCTAAATACACTTACTCGCTATCGGCTTTCTCGTGTGATTTCATATGGCGGGGAAGATCAGACTGGCGCGCCATGGTTTTATTACAGATGAGGCATGGCGTACTTCGGCCCTTGGGCTAAAAGAGGAAGATGGAGCGGAGACGTGGTTAGTTCGCTGAGAAAGAGGAAAAGAGATTATCACTGACAGGACGATCAGCAGGCATGGTAAATGGTGAGAGTGGTGGATAAACTGAAGAGGTCTCACGAGGGGACTGAGGACGAATTAGGCTGGAGGCGGGGAACAAAGATGGGAGGTGCCAAGTTAAGTTTTGTTCTGCAACCTTATTCCTGAGCTTTATAAAGCCGGGTGGATTAGTCCCTGGGATCCAATCCATCAACAAATCGATAAGGTAATTGCCCGATTCATGTTTCTTTTGGAGTCCACATACTCTTCTGGGGCGGTTGTGAGGCACTGTTTTCCTAGTCTGGGACGGAAAGAACCCGAGTGCAACCAATCCGCAGAAGGCCGGTTCATTTTTCCTCCCTTTGGGCGCCATCATAAAAGATGAGATGAGCCTTGTTTTCACCATGGGAAAGCGAAGCGGATATTCGGTGAGGCGGTCCATGCTAAGTGGTCTGAAAATCAAATTTGCTCTTCTCGGAAAGGCGGCTTTGTTTCGATCTGTTTGTGTTTCGCTCAGCATTTGCCACCCATCGTCCATGTGTATGCAAATGGAACATGAGTTGGATTTCTTATTAGAGAGGGAAGAAGCTTGATCCCCTCAAAAGACGAAGAATAAGAATGTTTACGATTGTAGGTGCTATTTGAAATATATGTTCGCCCGTAACTTGGACTGACCAATTGTTAAAAAAGGTCAACCTTGTACCTCGGCATGGCCCGTTTACTCGTGGGTATTCATCGCCACAAACGCCTTATGTGAATAGACTTGATGTAATAGCGTAACACGATTTTATGCGATTGCTTGATTTGCTAGAAGGTTTAATAATTTCTGTGAAATTCAGATAGTATCCGACACGTTGTTCTAAGCATAATGGCGGAGGGCTATAACATTTGCCGACGAGCACAGTGCAAAATGGTTAGTGTACTAGGGCGACGATTCGCTGAGGAACCAGGACGTCAGAAACGACCCTGCTGATCGACCGGATTTACCGCCCATTGGAGAATCAGGCAATATATTAACTCGGGCGTCTTCGCCAGGCGTATCACCGCCGAGGCACAGAAGTGGAGAAGCAGCTTTGACGAACCTGAGGCAGCCAACTGCACAAATCAACCACGGACTGCACTAAAAATAGGTTTAGACCAATTACGATGGAACGGTCCGTTATGCCGACAGAACTCGCACTGCCACGGTTCGTTACAACGACGATCATGACAACCAGCGACTGACACCTCGAAAGGTAACAGCGAGGAACGGGTGAGCTCAGACTCCTTCCCAGTCAGCGGCGGGCTTTTAAATATTACATAATCGCTCCCAAGTTGAACTTCGAACAGAGCTAACGCCCACCGCCGACTGGCACAACTCGTCTTTGACGTTGTTTGGCAGGGACCTCATCACGGGAACTTTTGCCTCGACGCGTCGCGCTGTCATAGCTATTTCCTATTTTATACCACGTCTTGCTATCATGTCCTCCCTCCGATCTTTCCAAGGTCGTCTTCCTGAGTTGAGGATAATTTATCAATGATACTAGTATCCTGTTGATCCCCAAAGTCAGGTCTGATTTGCTTTCACTCTGAATTTGCATCTAGTAGGGGTGTAATTATTTTCCACAACCATGGCATATTTGATTGCATCTTCTAAGTTCTCACTAGCAACCTGCATAAATGAGCCTTCAAGATATGCTGATGTTACATTTGCCATATTGAAATGAAGATTGTATTGCACCTCCAGCATCAGCACTACTTCAGCTAAAACTTTTTTCCTGACCTCATTGAATGCCCAATCAATAACTTTATCTGGAGCCAGTATGTGAAGACTTGCACAGAAATCAGTTACATCACCCAGCAGCACTTCTCGATCTTGAGGAGACTGCTCAAGAACTTTTGTGAGGAAATGTAGGATTGATAAATGGTTAGCATCAGAAGAAATACACCCGTACCTTTCAACACTTTTGACACTTTCACAAGTGTGGAAGTGTGAAACCACAGGGCACTTTCAAAAAGACGGTCCCGATTGCTTTTGAAAGGGAATTTCAATTGTGAAAGGTAAAAAGGGATGAGAAAGAACATGAAAAATATATTTATTTCGGCTTCGTGAAAGTGGTGAGAATTGAGCAAAAAGAAGCGTTTCGACTGTAACAATGAGGACAGGACATCTTACTATGCTTTAGTTACCCTCGGTGGTGTCCATGGCACTATCAGCATCATCCTCGATCTCGAAGTCCGTCTCCTCTTCCTCAGCCTTGGCATCAGCATCAAGATCAGCGGCTCCATCCTCCGACGACCATCCCTTCTTCTTCCCTCTCACAACAGCCATCTCACCTGCAGCGGAGAGTATATCCTCCCACCGTTTGTCACTCAGCTTATTGACGACGCGTTCGATATCCTTTGTGGGTGTCTTGCCTTGAATGGTGTATGGAGGAAGAGTGAGACTTCCTACGTTTGGCATACACTTCTCGCTGTCACCCCAGTTGTCACCAGAAAAATTGCTGTATGGCCGCGGAGGCTGAACGTACAATCTGGAGCTCCAGCGAGCAACGGCCCTATAGGCCTGTGGAGTTCATGTTAGAAAAGGTATGAATAATGACTCAGAAAGCATGGCTTACAGCTTGTATCGCCATGATAAGAGCGCCGGTTGGCCTCTTCGTGGATTTGATTGAGGCAGGGATGGACGATGTGCGGCTGAGATGATAACCCAATCCACATGCAATGAGTGGATGGCAAAAAATGTTCTAGCAACGACGTGAGCAGGGAATTAGAGTATGAAATGTGCGACCTACCAATTTTAAACCCTTCTTGTTCTTCTCCGGGCCCGCATCCACATACGTCTTGTAGTAAAGGGGCCGCATCCAATAATCTCCACTAAGAGCCCACTCGACCCATTCCTGGACGTCCTCTGCCGCACCTGCAAACTCCGAGGCCACGAGACTCTCCATGTAGTCGATGGGAGCGTGCCCGAGTTTGTTTCGCCAGCTTGTCAATGCATCATCAGCCTAGATAATCAGGTTGCTTCAGTTGAAAAGAAACTAAGTGAGAAAGGCATACCAGTTTGACAATGACCTTGTGACCATTCGGGGTATCAGCATAGCCTCTTGACGTAGCGTGTAGGTTTGACAGGCATTGTAGGGTTGTTAATTGACAAAGGCTCGAGCTAAGGAGAGTGTCAAGAAATGTAATATGCAGTGAATGCACACTTATACGTACCTCTGCTTTGACTGTTCGCTCCCCCTCATCCCTTCCTTCAATCTGATTCGTTCTTGCTGTCGGCACTGCAGTGTGAGCAGTGTTACGTTCGATAATCTTGAGCCACCATTGCGCTCGAGCACCGGGTTCTGATAGTGGGCCCCAGTCTGTCTCGGTCTGTATGAATCATGGATGAGCAATGTGTAAAAAAGGCTTTGAGATCAGATGTACCTCGGAATCAGAAGACTCGTCGAGATGATTTTTTTTGACACCAAGTTGAAGTCCGTGCACAGACACGGACAGGTCAAGCTGTTTGTAAGGTGATGGCGGCGCGCCACTGATGACCCAGGTTGCTGTGTACCGGGACTTGACAGAGCGCAGTGGTGTCGTCGGAATCATTAACTGTATTGTTGTCAGCCTGCATCGCGCAGTGATCACAGGGAACTTACCTTTCTTTCGGATTCTTGAGAGCTCTCAATGACTTCATCAGAGAGCTCGGCAGCATGATGTGAGATGCTGACCATGGGCCTGGAAGGGCGCCGCAGAACGGGTGGTGACGGTATGAGAGCAACATTTTTTATCTCTCTGATTCACGTAGATCCCGAGGATGTAGTGTAGTCATGTGTACTCTATATTTGTACCACTGATATAAAGTCATGTGGGTCAGTGGTAAAGGTTGTAAGTCTCGTCCCTTTTGACATGTTTGTCGGTTCGAATCCTGCACTTTGCATTTGCTCTGAGACCGCTCCAGCATGAAAGTGACGAAAGGTAAGATGCTCACCATGTTTTCGTCGACTCAAAAGTATAAGGTACAAATAAGACTCATTGTTGGAAGTGAAAGCAGCCTGCAAGGGGCCTGAAAGTATAAGTACTAAAAGAGAGGGGGGTGTATTTCTTCTGATGAGTAGCCAGAGCTTCAGGAACATTTTCGATGTCAGTTTTGCAGGACATTGTATAGAATTAACAGCTGTGGATTAACCTACAAGATCTATGAACCTTGCTACTGACATGCGCTGGACACATGGGCTGCTCTGCAGTTGTCAATTTTAGATAATTATAAGGCAAAAGTTCCCGTGACGAGGGCCCTGCCAAACAACGTCAAAGACGAGTTGTGCCAGTCGGCGGTGGGCGTTAGCTCTGTTCGAAGTTCAACTTGGGAGCGATTATGTAATATTTAAAAGCCCGCCGCTGACTGGGAAGGAGTCTGGGGTGAGCTCATATTAAAGGTATTGCTAGTCTCATACTTTCGTACTTTCTAGATGAAAACAACATGCCGTCTGACGAACACACCCCACTGGCACGCTTACAGGTTCAAGGCCAAGAAGCGAACGTTGTTCTACTTTCAACCAATGGGCCCATCTGTTCCGCGGAGGAGCTTTCTTAGTCGGCTAATTGTCAATTCCTAGATAAGTCTAACGATATTCCTAAGCGTGTAGGTTGCGCCCCAATTTTCTGACAAATGCGGGAAAGTCGTGGCATGTCTCCTATCATACAATAAACAAAAGTTGAGCTCGCTTTATCCACTCCCGAAAACTTCTTGACATCGTCAAACCAGATTGTGCTAAAGTTTCTGTTCAAACTGCTTCCGAAGTCGGATGGAGATTGGAACATAGTAGCGCCTTTATGGGGTCGTGCTGATGTACTTTTTTTCCCTTTATCTCACTCTTTTTAGCATATTATATGGTGTCAGGCCTTCCATGCTGACCCGTCGTGTTCGATCGCACGTTGCGTCTTGACTAACACCTCCCAGCCTTGAGGCGTTAAAGCACGGGACTCGATGATTACCACGGGTTAATAATACAACTACGTTTAAAGACCGAATGACAGCTGATTCTCACACGGACTCTGCTCGATGCCTCGTTTCTGCCTTCCTTGTGGACCTCAGGCCGCAAAATCACACTTTGACGATGATTTTGGCTTGAAGGTAAGACCAGGGAATCCTGTTCTGTAACCAGACTTCTCATTTCTTTCTAAAGCCTCAAATTTCTAAAAGAGCTGATTCATCGCCAGATGATAAGGACATCTCAAAGCCGACCACGGGGGAATATGCTGGGGAAGCGGCCAAGGAATTTTTGAACGTCCTGCAAGAAGTAGCAGATAGTATCCCACTTCCAGGTCTAGGTCATGCGGTGAAGCTCGCCACGAAACTCATCGCAGCTTGTGAAGTAAGTCGACGCTTGAGATAAGTAAAGCAGATCTTCACCGCATTTCATAATTTCAGGATAGTCATGCCACTTTGGAACGAGCCCAGGAACTCAAGCGACGTATCAAGACTCTCGTGACTCTTCTAGTGGATGAGCTGAAGGGGAAAAAGAAGGAAGAAATCGAGCAAAAGCTAAAAAGGGACATTGAGGCTCTTGAACAGTTCAGATCGTTTTCACTGTTTTCTTTTGAAATCAACGCTAATTTATTCCGGCAGAGATTTGATTTACATACAAAAAAAACTCGATGAAATCGCATCGCAGCAAGCCTTTTTGGTTATATTTTTCCAAAGCATCAATAAGGACAAAGTGGAGAAATGCGTTCGACGCCTAGACAATGCCGTGGAACGCTTTAATGTAAGCTCTTATTGCTGGTACTCTAGACCTAATTTGAGTAACTTTTGCTTATAAGCTCTCGCGCGAAATTAGTCACGCCAATCTTCTGGATAGCCTTGAGAAACAGATCACTAATTTCTATTCGATGCAGCAGCAAACGCTTGACCTTCTTCGCACAGACATGAGCAAAGTCTTAGCCATCCTATACGATCGTCGTGAAACGGATTCCTTGTCATCAGGGCACAGAGCACGGGCGACGATGCCTGCAAACAGCGACATCTTCCATGGCCGCGATCCCCTCGTGGATGAGCTGGCTCATATCCTCACGGAACCCAGAGAAAAAGACCAAAAGCGTGCTCGAGTTTGTCTCCTTGGGCCAGGTGGAATGGGAAAAACGTCTACGGCCCTCGCTGTTATGGCACATCCACTAACCCTCAAGTCTTTCCCCGAGCGTAACCAGGTCTGGGTGCCATGTGTCAAAGCAAAATCGGCATCCTTACTCCTCGACACCCTATATTTATCGTTAGGAACTACTAGAAATTCTGGAAATACCCTTCAAGATATTCTTTTCGAGATTAGGTCATCCTCGGAGCCTCTCATTCTCTTGCTTGATAATTTCGAGACTCCATGGAACATTACGGATTCTCGATCGGAGACGGAAGGAATCCTCCTTGAACTGGACAAGATGCCGCACATCACGCTATTTATAACAATGAGATCGTCTATTCCTCCCTGCGATGGCAAGCAGTGGAGATCATTTGAAATCGAAGCCGTTGACAGAGATGCCGCGCGTCAAATTTACGTCGACATCTGTCCTACAGCTCACAATGACAACAAGATCCCGACGCTATTGCAAGCCTTAGGACATATGCCACTTGCGATCACCCTCATGGCGCGCCAAGCAAAGATCACTGGATTAGGAGCGGGCCAGCTCTTGGAAGAGTATGAACGCTTGGGCACCTCAATGCTTGGGCAGAGCGGCCTTGGTGCCAAACGTAGTCTCGATGTCTGCATCAGCCTTTCCGTCGATAGTCAGCCTATGAAGGAATGCCCAGAAGCATACGAACTTCTCGCAGGCCTTGCCATGCTGCCCGTTGGGACTACTTACGACGTCCTTACCAAATGGTGGATGCGTGATTTCCATAACCCGATGAATGCCTTGCAAATTCTTGCGGAGACCTCCCTAGTTCAAAGACGAGAGAGCCACTTCTTTGTTCTCCCAGTGATTCGATCCTACATCCTCACACCGTCCCGTTGTCCTGAAACGGTTCGCACTGCAATGATCAAGTCCGCCTGTAATTTCCTATTGCAGAATAATTCATCTCCAGGACATCCATCCTTCCTGGAACACGCTAAGGCACTTTCTGCTGAGGAAGGGAACCTTCAAGCCATTCTTGTTGATATAAACGCTCCACATCCCGACGTGATCAAAGCGTATCTGGTACTGGCCAAACATCAGTTGTCGACGCGAGTACGCCTTGCAGTCATTGAACATGTGGTAAACCTTGCGCGTCAAATGGAGGACCAAGCGCTGCTAGGAGATGTTCTGACTTGTTACGGAAAGATTTTCCTGAAATTCAACCGCTATAATGACGCTGTTGAACAATTCACCCTGGCGCGCGAAATATTCCTTTCCGTCTCCAATGAAAAAGAGGCTGCTCTTTGTTTGCTTGATATGGTCGAAACCTATACTCTGTCAATCAGTTTTTCAGTCATGGAAGCATTACAACTGGTTAGAAATGCCCAGTCTGTTTTCGAAAAGCTTGAAGATACGCAAGGTACCGCTCTCTGCCTCTATCATCTTGGATTTATCAGGGGCCAGAGTGGAGAACGAACAGAAGGCATCGCAATTCTTACTCAGGCGAGGGAAAATCTCTTAGATCCATTGAACAGAGCACTGTGCACCTATGCGCTTATGCTTGTTTATTACTGGGACGGTAATATTGATGCTTCCTTCGAATCCGCTACCACCGCTGTACGAGAGTTCAAACAGCTTGGGCAGTATTATTATCTAAGCGATTCCATGCAATTTAAAGGCCAGCTCTTGTTTTTTCAAGGCAATTATCCAGACGCTCTTCGTACCCTTTTTCAGGCTCTTGAAGCTTGCAAATCCTATGGCTCTCCGTTATGCATCGGTCAAACGTTAGAGACCATGGGCCGAACTTGGGTAAAGATGGGAAAGGTTGCAGATGGGAAAGGGGCTTATGAAGAAGCCATGGTATATTACAGTAGTACGGCGCCGGTCCATGAGGATGGTTTGATGCGCTGCAAATTCCTGTCAAGGCAGGCGGAAGACTCTTCCGTGGTTCCTACAGTCGAAGAAGAGTATGGGCTTGCTGCGATGTATAGGGATTTCCGACTCCAATATGAAACGCTTGACATATATTAGCTGAAATATATATTGTAAAAGTACAAATTTAATGACCATCATGTACATACTCATAGCGATGAAATAAACATGCAGATGTGCCAAATGCAATCTGAAAGTTGGTTGAGGTATTATCGTAACTGGCAGGAGATCTATACTTAGTACCAGTCCATTCCACGTAAAAGTAAGCCACAAATTCTTCAGAAAAAGCATGTCAAAGCCAGGACTTGAGCAAGCCTTGAGTCGTCTTGGAGGAATCGTCTCTAAGCACGACTCCACGAGGCCCAGAAAATAACAACCGAAGTATTCCAGAGTTGCTAAGCATTAAATACATGTTGAGATAGCGGTAACTTGAAGTTTTGGAATGAAGATCAAATCAACCCTAACCCATGGGTTCCTCTGCCGATACCGGTCGCACTGTGCCGCCGACAGCAACAACGGGGACAGCAACGCTGAGCGACGACGACCCCGACGCGGGACCACTTTGAAGACTGCACTGCGCGCGGCAACTCACGACGAACGGATGGTGAGCTCAATATATATATCGAGGCTACCTTACTGACTGTCTGTACCCAGAGCACAGGAGATGCAGGATATATAGTACTGTCGCCGTCTGACGAGCCACGACAATATCCCCCAGTCCAGGAGGCGAATACTCCTTTACTTTCTCATGAACACGTTGTTAGCAGTGGGGACCCTCGGACTATCAGCATCCATGGCGGAACCTTCACAGTTGACCCAACAAGTCATAGCTATTCTTACGCCTACGGACCAAAGGGACTGGCAGGGTTGAAGCATAATAAGTATGCACTTCTCTGCGCTTTCTTTGCATCAATTGGCGGGTTAGAGTTCGGGTATGACCAGGGCGTGGTGCGTTAAATATTTCTACTGGTTTAACTTGTTTCTGACGCGCTCTTTGCCTCAGATAGCCAATGTGCTAGTCATGAACGACTTTATACGTCGATGGCCTATTACTCCGTTACAGAAAGGCAGCATGAGTAAGTCGGCCTTCTCTTAATATTATTACTACTTTCGGTGCTAATGGTCGTCTTCGTCAAGCTGCTGTTCTTGAACTTGGAGCTCTAATTGGAGCTCTGTCAGGTGGTATACATGCAGATCGCTATTCAAGGGGTCGAGCCATTGTTCTCGCATGCAGTATGTCATTTTATCGTTTTATATATTTTCCTGTTACCCTGCCTCATCTTTAACTTCCAGTCGTATTCTGCATAGGCTCCTCCTTTCAATGTTTTGCCCAATCCTTAAGCCACCTTTTTGTCGGAAGGGCCATCGGAGGCCTTGGAGTGGGTGCTTTAAGGTGCGTTCTTTTATTACATTTTCGTGTAATTTTCTTTAATCGTCATAATAGCATGCTGTCTCCCCTCTACATGGCGGAAATCAGCCCTCCGGAAGTTCGTGGCTCTCTTATGGCTCTTGAGCAACTATCAATAGTCCTTGGAGTCGTGTTCGGTTTCTGGACGGGATTTATGACCCGCGACAGTAAGCTTACCATGTATTCTGATCCACCATTCCTAATCCCGCCTCCGCAGTTCCAAGTTCCCTATCCTGGCGAATTCCACTTGGCATTCAGCTCATCCCAGGCATCATCCTCGCTCTCGGCTGTGCATTCCTCCCGCCCTCACCTCGCCTGCTCGTGCTCCACGGGCAGTATGACGAGGCGCGGCGCAGCCTTTCCCGGCTCCGTCTTCGTGATCATGGTGATGACGATGAAAATGAAGGCCAGGGTGATCTGCTTGTTCAACTAGAATTGCTGGAGATGAAAGTAGAGACGACTCTGATCCAGCGGACCCTGGAACATGAATTGCAGTTGGAGGCGGAGGCGGGCGGAGATGCCACGTATTTAAATCCAGCGAAGGGCGGGTTGGAGGCCGAGTGGAGGACTTGGAAGAAACTTTTCAGTCATCGCTTCAGGGGTCGCACATGGATCGGAGTGTTGATCATGGTCTTCCAACGTAAGTTCTTATTCTTCCTCCAACCAAATTTCCTATTTTGACACGTTCCTTACTTTGTTTCTGCAGAGTGGTCTGGAATCAACGCCCTCTTATATTATGGCCCCACCCTGGTGCACTCTATCGGGCTATCAGGGGACACGGTCACCCTCCTCGTTTCGGGTGGCATAGGCATCG
Source organism: Gymnopilus junonius (assembly GCA_015501075.1). Lineage (NCBI taxonomy): Eukaryota > Fungi > Basidiomycota > Agaricomycetes > Agaricales > Galerinaceae > Gymnopilus > Gymnopilus junonius. The sequence continues at coordinate 141,415 of JADNYJ010000076.1, read as the reverse complement.
TCCAGTTCCTCGCCGTTCTCCCCGCTATCGTCTTCATCGACAGAGTGGGACGGAGGGTGCTCCTGAGAGGAGGCGGGCTGATGATGGCTGCGTCGCATTTGGGCATTGCTGTTTTGGTGGGTGCTTCCCGTCCTGTCTCGTTCAGCAGACGTTGTGTGTTGATGACGCGAGTCGTATAGGTGATTCTGTTCCAATCTGATTGGTCAGCGCATCCTTTGGCGGCGTGGATTGCTGTTGGGTACGTTCTTTCATCGGGCTCATGTTCCATTCTCGCAATTTGTGCTAACGGAGAATTCAACCCTGTAGGGGGATTTATACCTTCACCTTCGCCTATGGCATCTCGTTTGGTCCGATAGGTTGGGTTCTACCTAGTGAAGTCTTCCCGCTCTCAATGCGCAGCAAGGGCGTAGCGCTGAGCACGGCGTCGAACTGGATCAACAATTGTAGGCCTTCTTTCTACTTTCCTTCCTTCCTTCCTTCCTTCCTTCCGCCTATCCCTTGCAGTCACTGACAGCGCTTACCTGAACAGTTTTCATCGGCCTCCTTACACCGGTCTTGGTAAATTTCTCAGCTGCGTACGTCCTTTTTCCTCTTTCCACACCTACGTTTGTTCATCGACTGACCCTTCCTTTGTAGAACTACATTCTTAGTCTTCGCCTCCGCCTGCGTCCTAGCCTACCTCTGGGCAACGTATTTCATACCAGAGACTGCGAACATCTCACTGGAAGAAGTGGATAAGCTGTTCAAGTCGGCTGCTGGGAGGGATGAGGCGGTCGTCAGAGCTCAGGTGGGGTGTTGACTTCTTTTTGTCGTGGTGTGCTGTTAATTTAACATTTTATGTTGTGCTGTAGATCGAGGAAGAGTTGGGGTTGACTGATTTGGTGCGCGAGCTGGCGGAGGAAAGTTAGCTTTACAGGTGGCAAATGACTATTATACCGTATTTATTGGTTCTCTTTTGTTTCCTCTTGGATTTTGTGTAGCTTTATATCTCCTCTAATAAAGTACTCATACCGCATACTGTAAATCACTATACCGTCCTTTTTGGCCAATTGCATTATAGCAGTGAAACTTTGCGACAGCGTTAAGTCGAAAGTTGAGAAGCTATCGAATTCAAAAAAAAAGCAAGGGCATCACAATTCACGAAAGGCCTTGCAGACAAAAAGTAAAATAAATATTGAGATCCGTAGATCTACCACTCCGGGAAAGCGTGTCATCCTTGTGCAGGGGCCATGCTAATCTTCTCTGTATCGTTCCAATTTTTTCGTATGTCACCCCGAAGGGGACATAAGTAATTGGAGGAGCTCGGTGACCATTGGCCGGATTTTGAATTTTGTTCAGTCCGCTGGGTTAACACGTGATCCTGACCCAGCCAGACTAGAATCCGAGTCTCTATTTTCTGAACTACGTCTTCGTCTCCGGTGTCCACTACTGCTCTGCTAGTTCCATAAGTATCTTCGAAATACTTCAAATCATTCGGTAATGTTATTTGACATATCTTTGGTGGCGTTATAGTTACAGACTTGTATGTTGTTGATGTCTTCTAGTTAAACTGCAAGCTCAGAAACACGCCTCCAACTGAGGTTTTACAGTGCCTCATGCTCGCCGATTTTATTTCATAGAAACTATAATGGGCTCAAATGTTTCAACCTGTGCAAATTGGTGTGTAGAATATGTATCTTTTGTGGAGCGAGCTGAACCCAAAATCAGCTTTAGAAGAAGGTTGTCATTCTAGTTGAGATCTTATGGTCCGGCATATTACAAGTTACGAACCCTCCTACTAGGAAAGGTTTCTGGAGATTGAGAGCAGGAATGGACCAAACACGATAAATAGTGGAAGTTCAGGGTCGAAGGAAACGAAGCTTGTTGATTTACAAATGCAGTTTGCCATGAAGTCGATTGTCCATCTCAGGAGTCTTATCTCTGTAGCCATCCTCTTTCTCCTGTTTGAGGGAGTGATGTCGAATCCTCTTGCATCCACATCCGAGGATTTGCAGCAAACTCACAGTACAACGCGCGTATTTTGTCCAGCTTTTATTGTGAATTCTGGGCTAATAACTACTCCATTGCTAGTGAGGCAATTGACTTATTCAGTCACTCCGATATAATGTATGTTCGTTCATTCAACATATGAGAATGGATTGTTGATTTTTTTTTTCATGAGTTACAGCGAGAATCTAGGAGTGAGGTCAGGAGACAAAGCAAAGAAGCCGGCAAAAAAGCCAAATGCTGAGTATGTATTTCTCCTTTGACTAATTATGGTCTCTTTAATCATTCCATTGTCGTTGTAGCTGTCTGGCTGTGAAGCCTAATCTTGTTACCATTGAAGTGCCACCTCCATCTTTCGCCAACGCAAGTTGGATCTGGACCAATGAAGTCCAACCTCCAACGGCCGGTGGCACTGTTCCAGCAGGAGCGCGCCCCTTCCTCAAGGTTTTACACACAAATTGTCCCATCAACCACGTTATGATCGACATTGGCTGTGACAACTTCTACACACTGTATGTCAATGGCAAGCTAGTCGGCTCAGGGAAAAACATGTTCAGTGTGACTGCCCAATGATACACTGTAAAGATTGTGAGCACGCAACTGGTCACTGTCGCCATTTATGTGGAACAAGATCCAGCAACCCTTGGCAGCATTGGATTGCTCACAGCTAGTATAGCGTGGAACAGCAAGGTGGCTGTACCTCGTGAAATACGCTTCGTCACCGATGTGACATGGAAGACTTTCCCAGCCAATGACTTTGATAGAAAATTTATCCAGAATTTCTTTGATGCCTCACGTTGGAAGAATGCACTGGTTCTGGGACATTATGGAGTTGCACCATGGGGTGATGTAGTGGAACTGACTTCACCGACTGCTCAGAACCCTGGACTGACGGGTATTCAAGGCATTCCTGATGCTCCCCAGGCGCAGCCTGCTACCGTAGTCACCCTGGGTGGAAAGTTCCAGTAGTGGTCTTTGTTACTTACTGCCATGTCACGTAGTAATTCGAACTTCCTTGTCTGCTTTCCTTCCCACAATAATTTTTCGCCTTTGTCAGTGGTTCGAAATGCTCCTTTTCATGTGCACACACCCTTCTCGGATGCTTCTTGAAAACAGTATATCATGATAAAAACCTCCTATGATGTGGCCTGTGGAATGTTGTACTCATGTGTTTCACATCCGAAACTTGGAGGTCTTTCAGGACGCTGTCACCAAACTATTGCAGTCCTATCTCTTTTTACTACAATTATGATGACTTCTAGGTCAGCAAACCTCAATGTTGATGTGTTGTGGCACATCATGAATTTCAATAGTCAAATGATCGAATGCAGGCAGCGAGGGGAAGAAGAAGTGCCTGCCCTCGATATGCTTCGTCATGCCTCCCAAGTGTGTACTTTTTGGAGAAACTGTGTGCTAACATCACACTCGCTATGGGGCAAAGTTATCAACTTTGGATATCTATTGGGCCATGAGCAATGGATGACTGAAGTGATGGGAAGAACAGCGTGTGTGCCGCTATATGTCAAGGCAACTCAGGATAAACTCCATCATTCCAACTTTGCTGCAGAGTTTTTGACCCGATATTGGAAAAGGATACATTCTTTCGAAGTGGATAACAGGACCAAATCATTCATTGACTTCCTCTGGGACTCCAACGTAGCTCAATTTCGCCCTGAGGCTGACAAATATTTCTCCCCTCTCTGCTACCTTACACTTCATGGTAGCCATAGCACTATTCTGGGCCTACTGCATTATTTTGCATCTCAACCTTTCCCATTTATTGAAAGGCTAGCATTATATCACTCCAGGGAAGACTCGCAGAGTCGATCTCCCATAGCAAGGAGCATAGACACCCATTTCTTTACCTTGCCTTCAACGAATTGCAATACACGACATGAGCAAGAACCCCCATGAAATTCTGTCTGCTTTAATACCATTTCGACCAGCTGAAGGGTGTTCCCTGAGCTTCACCGCTTCTACCAAGGAGTACGATGAACTAGCATCTACCCTAGATATCATGCCGCACATTCTCCCCAGATACATCCATGATTATCAAAATATGTTTGTTGGCTTAGCCCTTTACGTCAGTCTGACAATCGCAAAAGTTGCAGATTTTTCCCTTCACACACCAGTCAATGCCCCAGGTTGCATTCGAGGATTCGATTTCTGCCTCCATCATTATGGTCCCGAAACGCCTGACGATGTCGTGGAGCGCTTCATCTCCAACTTTTCATTGATTGAATTCAGAAATCTTCAGACCATAGAACTAATTATCGCCCAGTTTAGAAATCCTTTGAAACCCCTCAGAAATACTGCTTTCAACAAGCTCTTCTCTGAATTGGTCTCAGTCACCAAACTGCATACCGTACCTTCTACTTTGATACTCAATACGATCAAAAACAAGTCTGACAAAAGCTGGTTTCCGGCACTTAAAAAAATAATGTTAGAGGCATATAGCAGGTCTCACGCAAGTACTGGACAGCTTTCAGATTGGCTTCGTGCTCGTTATCAGAGCAAAGGAAAAAGGAGGGGCCGATATGGTATCATCCCATTTTAGACCAATTCCATGGAAGACATGCATAATTTCGAACAACTTTACCCCTTTATCCCATCTATAGGACGCTATGGATATGTAGAACAGGTCGACGTCGAATTCTACACGATAGATCTTAACGTTTAGTACGAAAAAGTTGTAAATACAATATAACCATCCCATTTGAAGCAGATAACATGGCAGTTCATCGAAAATAGACCTCGTTGAGATTCATGTATGTAAGTATTACATGGCATTATGTTTGCAATTTTATTGCATGCTCTTCTTATTAAAACCTCTTTACCAACAGGACGAGTACTAAATTCAATTTTGCCTGCATTGGTGGAATGAAAGGCTTCTTCTCGTGTACCCATGCCCATTTCATAGGCATTTGCGCCTAAGCCAATAGGGTTTATCATATCTGTACACAAATGGTTCGAAGGAGCGAAGTCGATTCGGATACGACTGTTGAGAATGACCGTCATGGAGTTCGAGTAAACCTTGGCTATGATTTCAGAGGTGGCCAAGTAGTATGACGGTTTCCCTGGGAGACATGCTAATACCAAATTCAAACTGGCAATAACCACTAAAATATCTCAACGTCAGTTTTATGGTAAAGCAAAAGAGGAAGGGTGACGAACCGGTAATGACGCCTGTTTCCATGACGAGCATTGTGACCTTTCTGATGATAACATTGGCCCTAGCCATACCCCTTTCGCGACTACGGGACAGCTGATAACCTGGATTATTGTACGTCTCGAAGAATGCATAAAAAATGACTTGCATAGTAAGTCATGAGAATGGCTATGATAATATCGCCGAGGGCACTTACTCCGTTCCAAAACTAGATAGGGAAGAATTAGTAGTCTCAAACGATTAGATAAATCACGAAATACAGTAGCAGTAATGGTGTAGTCAAGGCCCAAAAGGTGAGTGAAGGACCCAGCATGTTTCACGATGACTCCTGTTGCAATTGATCCTCCTAGTTGAACAAACGCAAGCTGGGACACGGTTAACAAATAGTTAAAGATGTCAAATATCAACTTACAAATATTATTATTAGTAAAGCAACTCCTGTCGACTGTGAGTTCACTTTTAATCGATAGGTGTAGAAAGTCTGTGCAATAAAATCCACCGGACAAATTCAATCCTCTAACGTTCATAAGTATCAGTTATGAACTCACCTATTCCTGTGATGATGGGGATGGAAAACTAAGCCACCTCAATGTCACTAAAGACTTCAAGGTTGCCAAAGCCAGGCCCAAAGACTTTTAATGCAGTGTTGGTGAGGATCAGCGTCTGGGTTATTTCTAAGTAAGAGAAATACAGTATAGATGAGCAACTTTGTTCTTGATGGATCATGAGGAAATGCGATATAATATAAGTCTGAAAAGCACCATAAGTTGTCATCAAACAGCAGTTGATTATGGATGGTACGAACAAACTTGGGCACAAAGGACTCTGAGCAAGCCCCAGTGAAGAAGATATCCAACAATCTATGTTGATTATCAGTCGGCAAACAATTAGTATAATGTTTTACAGCAGCATACCAGGGGACCAGTTCTATAATAGGCATTAGAGTTAGATGAAAAACCAAGAAGCGATTCAAAATGGAACATACAGCTGTACAATACCTGGGACTGGAGGCGGATTAGCCTTCATATCCATACCTATTGGTCACTAGCAAGTGCGGACTAACAGAAGACAACCTTGGGTTGCTTCAAGTTGCACCTTTGCTTTATGCAAATATATGTACGATGGGCGGGACCCCAGTCCATCAATACCCAGGCTGTCGCCTTTGTTTAGAATACTGCTGACGTTGTTGGGTAGTGTGCTTCTAGTCTAGCCAGCTCCATCGATTTCATTCACTGCCAATTCCTGGGGTAGTTTTACTGGTAGTTTTAACCTCTTACAGAGGTGTATCAAGCAGGTAAGTAAACGAAAGAATGAGGTAAATTGCACTTAGGCTGTTTGGACAGTAAAGAATCATTAAATTTACGCGGTGCACCCATGGGAAGGCTTATGGCTGTACATAGATTCCTGAGAGAACATATGTACCCTACTTCCCATATAATGAACCTTTCCATATGGTTATACAACTCGATTTTCAGATATATTTACGTAGGATTCTACTAGTAGTCATGTTAATCATAATCATGATAGTGATTTGAAGTTACCATTCAAAAATACTTGCCTTCTGCTTCTCAAACTTCTCTAGCCTAAAAATGCATCTAGGCCGGTCATGGGTCAGTTTAGATCAGCCTTGTAGACCTTACCACTCGACTATTGCCACCTTATCTCCTCTTCTAATTATTTTTGTAATGATTTCCAAGTTCTCTATAGCAAACCTGGATGCTGACGTACTGTGGTACATCATGAACTTCCACAGTCAGACGATTGATCGTACGCTTGGCTTCGAGGATTCAGTTCAGCATCGATCATCATGGTCCCAAGTCGCCTGACAATGTCGGTGGCTGGAATGCATCATCTCGAACTTTTCTTCGACTGGATTCGGAGACTTCCTAACCATTGATCTTGTAATGACCCAGTTTGTCGAACCCCTCAGACCTAGCACTTTTGACCGACTCTTCTCTGAATTGGTTTTTATTACAGAACCACATCACAAAGGTCGAAGATCAATGCTAAACGGGAGATTTAGAAAACGAGGCACTGGACGTTCATATCAGCCGTTTGGAGAAATGTGGTCTGGACGAGAGGATTGAAGTTATGAGGATAGCACTGGAAGCGATGCATATCTGGAAGAAGGGCTGAATCCGTTCATGTAAGTATTCCATAGTGCTATGTACTGTGCAGGAATACGGACTGTGCGGAGAGCCAGGCTCTCGAAATAGGAATGTCCTCTGATATCAGAAATTGCCAAGTTTGTCCACAGTAGGTGGCATTCTCTGTTAAACCACGTTAAGCTAAACGTCTGAAGGAGCACTAGGTTCATTTTGTCTTACTAGTTGCTGACGGTGCCTCTGTGTAATGCTACATCAAAAAAGAGAGTATGAAATGGAAAATTGGAGTCGGCAAATTGAACTTTTCTGTCTTGGTAAACTGCTTATACTCTCTGCAACTCCTTGGTGATATGTTGTATGACGTTTGTGGTTACTAATAACTGATAAACATCGTTGACTGGAAAAGCAAAGGTCGACCTATGTTACTGAGAGACGCCGGTAACCGCGGTCACAGACGGAGGGTTTGTCAATGAATTAAGGATCCACGGAGAATGCACCTTGTAAATAATCAATACGATGGTTAGTATGTAAGTCATTCATTGGAGATAAAGTTCATCTTGATCCGTACATAAAGCAAAGGGTTTGAAGTCAGTTTTCCCCCCATAGTACTGGGTATCCAGAAGCGGAAAAAGGAGGCAAAAGAGCGAAAAAGAGAGAGAATTAGTAGAAATATTCATGATCCTTTATTTCATGCAAAGAATGCATAAATTATAACTCATTTCAAGCCTTTGCTTTCCTTGCTTTTTTTCTGGCACGCTTCGCACGCATGAGTCAGGAAAATTGGGTTGCCTCCCCGCAGCCCACCCAAAACTCTACAAACAGCAAATCAGTGCGAAAAAATGGGTAAAATTTTTGTTATTAATTGTTGATAGCATATGTGTTATTAGAGACCTCTGAGCTCTGAAAATTGGTCAACCACACTCTTGAAATGCCTGAAGCTCAGAGATGAGCATCGCGAGTGGCGGCACCCGGCCCGTGGCTGAATATGGTAATATGGCAGATAACATTGGCCGTGGCAGCTAACATTCCAATGATTTACATAGCTCAATGATCACGGTAAAACATTCTAAAGAGACAGTTCTTTTTATTATATGTATCTACACATGCGTGAATATTTAAGAGATTTAAAGACGACATTTGCATCCAAGAAGGCAAAAATGAAGGTAACACGTGCAAATGTTATCTGCCATTGGGTGTGGCAGATAACATTTCAATGTTTTATGCCTCGTCAAGGCCTTGATAAAAAATTCTAAACAGACATATTTGATTGATATATACTCATACATGCTCCTGTAAGTCCTTGTATCCCAAAAATCTCATTTGCGTTCAGGAGGTCGACAACAATGGCGAGTAGCCTACTGTCTCGGACATTGCCGGGCAGATAACAACCCAGCACTATGGGCGGTCAACCTTGAAGTCTGAGTGAATGAGTAATCCAAGGGCCATAAAAAAGTCGTTGAGTTGTATGCCAGTAGTGGTAAATTGATCTGGGTGACAGTCCACCTCCAGTATTGTAATCTTTTTGAAAAGACTTGGATGCAAATTAAAGCATACATACTATCTGCCATCTATCCGAGTGGCGCGTCGTACGCAACCTACATAGGTCTAGCCGAGATCCCGCTCAGAATTAGTAATGTTTTCGGCGTTAACTTATGCAGCCATCCGGGGCGCGGGCTCAAAAAGGTCAGCATGCCTGGACATCTACGGATTGAAAAGGGGAAGTATGACAGAATGTACGGCGTGTATGTCGGAAGGATAATCCGGTTCAGTGAAAGACATATCCTTTTGTCAAACACCGCCATGGCTAGAGAAGTATAAAAGGTGCCCCTTCTTATCTTCTAAAATATATCAGCTTCACAGCTTCAAATCGTCTTCAACACATCTTCCAGCTACCAATGTTCGGATCTCGAGTTTTTATTGCTTTGTTTTCCAGCGTGGCTGCTATTTCCACTGTCAATGCATACACTGGTCGCGGTAAATTCCTATTTTATTGTCCAGTCATTGAATCGAAAACTGACTTTATTCTGTCCTGACAGCATCCTCGGACTCTCTCGGAACGACACCATGCCCAACCCAGTGCCCTTTGACAGACTACAGAGCCGCTCTCCCAGTAGATTTGTTCCCTAATGGCGAGAAGTGTTGTTCCACAGTTTATGTTAGCTGTAAGTTCGCGCGACTTAGAATTGTTTACAAGCACTCACTTCATGTTGACTAGACCAAGGAGTGAACATCGACGTCACTTTTACGGATCTGTTCCTCGCTGGAGCAGGCTCGTTCAACATCAGTCTCAGTGATAAAGCATTCGCCGAATTGGCCCCGCTTGAGCTTGGACAGATTTCTCCGGTTGTATGGAACCTCTGAAGGGGTTTAGCATGCCTACATTACTACCAGACTTGCATGAGTTTTGACAAGTGGGAAGACCGGAAGAAGGGACAACATACGACATAGTATACGTGGCGCATGTACAATCTTTATTCCCATGGATCGAAGAAATTAGCAGTAATGCATATATGGATCATCAAAAAATATAGTGAGGACAGAGATGACAGGAAAGGGTGGGAGACAACTTCCCTAATGTTGTTGTCGACAATGGTATGACATTTTGAAGTATAAACAGAGGAGCCTGAGCCTTCACTACTTGAGTGACGATCAACGTAAGGGACCAGTTCAGCGATCACCTCCAGAAAAGAGCAGGAGGAGTAAAGGACGGAACCTTGGTCATTTCAAAAGAAAAAAGTGAAGATGAAAGGGACAAAAGAGAAACAGTTTGAAGCAACATGGGACCAATCAATAAATAGGAATTGAGCGTAAAGCACACGACGGAAAAAAAGGAAATTAACACCGGCTACAACTGTTGAAACTCAATCAGGTCTGTCTGGACAACCTGATAAATATCACAGCGTCAATCGAAGGTCATGACCAGAAAATCGTCAGTCCAAAAGAATCGGTGGTCAGACCATAAGGGGTAGGTCAAGAACATTTATCCAGGCTGAGAGCTTGGACATGACCGCAGCATGGAGTCACTGACGGAGGAAGGAATCAATGGCAGAAATCAACCCCGAAATTACACACTCCGAGTGGAATCCTATATGAGCAGGAAAAATAAGGAGACGACATAGATACGTCGAGGAGCGAAAGGCGACTCTATATAATCCATATGAGTACCCTGACGGACGGAACCTACATATAAAGGCACAAACAAAAAATGAAACGCCATCCACCTTAAGGTCAAAACCCCTGCATTGCGAATTAACCTCCTCCCATCCCACTAATCCAATGACCACATATATAGCAGTCCAGTGCAAGGAGGTCTAAGGGAACAGCGTATCTTCATGCTATATCTTGATAGCAGAAGCACAGAGACACCGGCCTGAAATGGTCGAAGAAGATGAAAAGATGAAGGGCGAGTACCGTCGCGTGCCGTGAATATTGAATTGATGTGGCGCCACTACCCTACTGTATTTCGGATGTATTCTGGATGATTATAACTCCGAACTTCCAGTGGGCCAGCAGTGGTAATTCGTTGATGAAGCTGAAGGCCGAAGTACATTCATTACACAGCCTACGACTTTGGTCACATCTTGTCGAGAACGGACCCATCACTTCCATGCAATTTGCAAGTGACAAAGACGGAATGGACACAGATTAATGAGGAGAGAGAGGAATGGGACATAGATGCAGGCAGGCGATAGCCTCGGGTGGTCAAACGACGAATTTTGGAGGCAGTTTTGGTCGGAGGGCAGGACGGAAGGCGATTCGGCAAGAATAGCTTGGTATGTATTATGTAATAAGTATTGAATACGGGCCGCCAGTCGAGTTTTAGGTCCTGAACTTTATCATTAGCGTAGTCAGCCATTTATTACATTTACAATTTTAATTTCAGCTGAAAGAAATTGAAACTCCGATGCCTCGAGCTCGATCCGACTCAGGTCATGTTCTACACCGTCTTCCACCCTTTATAATTGTTAAAATTCTTGCAAGAAATATAGGGGCACCTGCCCATTAGGATAGGCAACTCACATCTATTGTTAAGGCTGCCAAAAGTGTATGCACCCCGTCCGGCCCTGTCGGTTCGGAAGTTTGAGCTTCCGTATGGGTCCAATCAAGGCACAATTGAATCAGCAGAAATTCAGAAATTACAGCAAAAGTTTGATTTGATATTCTTTATTCAGTATGTTCTAAGGACCCCATCGTTTTGCATAATTTGTTGCACAATAAATGAACGAATGAATGAAAACAAGAGTGGATGAATAACCGGCAGCCAAGAAGAGATCAACTAAATGTACAAGAAAGACAGTCAAAAGATCTCCAGGTCAATGCAATGAATATCCTGGAGGGTCTTTATAGCTGCAGGCGAGTTTGATAGCACTGTCATAATGAAACGGCACAGCGCGAAAAGGCCCGGGACATCGGTAAGGAATAACCGAAAGCCGTGTCCGTTGCCTCTGTTCCCTGAACCTCCACGAGTCGAGTCTCACGGCTGCTTAACTTTGCTTTCTCTTCCAACTTTTTCGTCGACACCAACCATGGTCATTTCAAGCGGATGTACATACCGTTCCTCTTTCTTCATTCCCATTTTTCACAGGGTCCACGTCTAGTATTTGATTATAAATACCCTCCCCCGGGCTTACTAGGTGCTTGGGTCGTATTTATATTCCGTATCTCAAAGTTCACCTCTCTTGCTTTAGGACAGAAGCCTCGAACGTACCCGTCCCATCACTTGGGCCCCGCCTCTGCTTGTATTTGCGGCTTCTCCTTCTGCCAATTCTTCCTCTAGAATCCTTCTGGCTCCCATGGAGGCATTTACTACTGACAGCGGTGTTCGAGGGCCGAAGGCGTGTTTGGATTTAGATCTACTTGATCGTGGTCAAATCGAACGTGAAATTTTCGACTTCATCCTGACTACTGCTGTATTTGATGGTATGGACAAGGAAGGTGTTTTGTTGCGGTCGTGATTAATGATACCGCTCTGGCTGGATACTTGGCTGTAGTTGTTTCTCGCCTTGCATGGCAATTGTCTTTATACTCCAAGTCTTCTTATCGACCCCAACCCGCTCTTCGTCCACAGCGAAATCGGACTACATTTCGTGTCTAGCCTCTTCGCTAAGAGAAAAGAACTGATTAACACCTCAGGACACGTTCGTCGAGATAATCGAGGTCGAATGAGAGACCCTTCTAAGGTCTATTATCATCTGGAATGAACCTTCTAATAGTTGCCAGTATCAGCGACGAGGCGCATCCACGTTCCGGACATCATCTTCATCGTCATTGCCGTCTATTTCGACTCCGCCTCAGCATCTATTTATTCGCAAAATGGTCGACCATCAAAGCTAGAACATACGCTTTTCTCAAGCACTGCCACTCCTTTCGAAGGTTATAAAAGTCGAGCGATATTTTCTAAAGCACACCAGTTTACCAACTTCAAATTACCTTCCAACACATTATTCGATTACCAATGCTTGGTCCTCGAGTTTTCATTGCCCTTCTTTCTAGCCTTACGGCCATTTCAACCGTCAACGCTTACACTGGTCGTGGTATGTCCCAACTTATTGATTTTTATGTTCAAGTGATGACTGACCTTCTAATCTTCATAGCGAGCGTGGAATCTCTCGGAACCGCCCCCTGCCCAATTGCGTGCCCTGTATCAGACTTCAGAGCCGCTCTTCCCATGGACATGTTCCCCAATGGCGAACAATGCTGCTCCACGGTTCATATTAGCTGTAAGTCCACGTAACTCAGCAGGAACCTCACGAATGCTCACTTAATTTCGTATTTGACAGACCAAGGAATAAACATCGATGCCATTTTCAACGATCTGTTCGAAGCCGGGAACGGTTCATACAACATTAGTCTGAGCCGCGACTCGTTTTCCCAATTGGCCCCGCTGGAGGTTGAGGAAATTTACCCTGTCGTTTGGAACCTCTAAACGGGGGGTTCAGTGGGTCGAATTTTTCGTCTGTGAACGTGCTACTTGGGATTTAATAAATGAGAAGTTGGGAGAGGAGATTTGTTAATTGTTATAATGATAATTGTAGTATACCTCGTAGTGGCATGACGAATTTCGCAATGCGCAGACACATTTTCACGATAAGCGGCTTAAACCCCAACCGACCGTCTCAACTTAGACGGGCCATCCTGTGATCCTTTAAGGCATCAGCAGCGCCTCAAAAGCAGGGGGTATCCATTGGCTTATATGGCTGCAGCTGATCAAATTACGATTCATGGCGACATGCGATGGGAGAGTGACACAAAAAAAGGAATAAGGACAAGAAGAGAGAAAGGTAGAAAGGGAGATAGATATGATTTGTTTAAACTATCCAGGTCAGATCCATCTGATCCTTGGCTCCATTATACAACCGCCAGGTCGAAAGTTGTCGAGTTTACATCTATCTGATCAAGACACCCAGTTAGCACACTACGAAGGGTGTGAAGATGCTTTTTGTCAGATAGTGGGTAAACTCATGTTGACGCTGGCTGCGATAATATTCGTAGAAGGACGCATCATATCCACATGCAAATTGATAAGAAGTAGGGCGGCGTTACCCAGCTGAGTCTATAAACTGAAGGTCGGCAGACACTGAAGGTCGACGTATTCGAGAATGAAACAGAGGAGACCAATGATGAAGGTGGATAGAGGAAGGAAGGAAAGAAGGGAAAGAAGGGCACAATCAAAAATGCCCTTGGATGCAAAAGAGCACCAGCAACCATGCTGTCGTTACAAACCCCACGGCTCTGAATCGACAGCCCTTTGGCTCTCTTGCCGCCTCGAGAATCTCGCTGGCATCCGATCGACTATCAAGTAACAAGAAACGAAAGATAACTCGTATCGATGGTCGAGATCCGATCAATCATCTTGCATGAAAGAGAGCCACAGGCTGACAATAAGTGGGGTTCGCTGCAGTGGCCACTGGCGAGGAAGGGAAGCGAGGAGAAAGCAAGGGAGAGGCAAGGCGAAGGATGATAAAGATGAAAGAAGATCATGAAAGAGGAAGAAGGAGAATGTAGGTCGACATCGATCAATCACACATTGATAAGAGTGAAAACGCGATGGTTATACACACACCCTTTCCTTGAGGGCGAGCCAGAGTACATAGACGAAAATAACCTCCGTGAATGGACAAACGGCACAGCGGGAGATATATCAGTCCCCCGACGGCTCCGGAGCCGACCGTTTCTTACTGTAACGGACCCCCGGTCCCCGGTAAGGAGGTAACTGCGCACTCGGCCGGCGGTAACGGTGTTCCAGCTTCGATCACGACAGTCTGGGCCCCCGCGGCAGGCGATTTCCTCATGATTTCATTTTAGGGTTCTTCTCCACTTCGCCCCGCCACCGTGCTGCTTTGCAATGAGTTCTTCATTTCGACTATCTTCACCTCCTTCTATCAAGATTACAAGTACGACTACGACTACATAAATTCTCTCTCAACTTTTTTACTCCTACTCACAACCGCATTGTATTGATAATATCGCGTGAAAGCCAAACCGCCACCGCCGCAACCCCAACGACCAACGTCAGAGAAGCTGAAGACCATAGACTTTGTATCCTATCTATCCTATAGAGGTACGTTATATGGACCATTCCTCCTTTCCAAAATGTCATGGTTTCGCCAGAACTTGATATCTTTCATTCATTTCCAGAAATTTTTGTAAACGCTATATAAACCCATCACTATCTCCTCTTCTTCAAGACACACCGCACGGCACGGCAACCACCACTGTAAATAAGGAGATCTAATCCTAATTTGTCCCCGCACTCCCCCCTGACTCAGGTAAATCCATCCTCCAGAATTAAGAGGTAAAGTTCCGTCTCGCGCTCTCCTTTCCTATGTAAGATCCGACACTGACGCCTCTTCTTTTCCTTCTTCTTCTTTTTCTCCTTTTCCCTCTTTCTTCCTCCTTCCTTCCACCTTGTACTCTGTCTCTTCTAGCGTTCCCTCCGACCTTGCAGGAGCTTTTCAGATTGTAATTTGTATCTCCATTACCCGCTCAACACTCAACTCAACCCTCAATCCCAACGTCCAACCCTCATCGCCGAAGCTACTACAACGCGCACAACAGAACGGAGCATGACGCCCATCCCTTCTGGTGGATCCCCAGCCTCCGCATCCTCATCCACACTCATCGTCACCCCCATCCCATCCAAAGACTCCAAGGAAAGCATCAACATACAGCTCGATGAGCTCCCGCTGCCCCTTCCCCATCCTCATCCTATCACAGCTCCGGGAATTCACTTCACCTCGGACCCTAAATCGAAACCCAAACCGAAACCGAATTTGAGACTCGCATTGGGAATCATCACCACCCCCACGCCGATGATGTCGAGTAATGAACCCAAGATGAGCGCGAAAGGGTTCGTGCAGCCTCATCATGGGCATTTACCGCGGCGGGTGAAGACTCCTGGGAAGACGCTAGTCAGGACGGAAGTAAAGTCCATGACGACCACGCCCAAAACCAATGTGGATCCCAGGGCGAAAGGCCAGATCGAAGTCGAGGTCGGGGTAAAGGTCGAGGTCGGAGCGGACGTTGTTGGACCAGTCATGCTTCCAGCTGGTCCCATCGCTACCGTCGGGCCCAAAAGTGTTGCTTCCCACTCCACACTGGAACCAGCATCAGTGCCCGCTGTCGACGCTCGTGCTCAAGCCCGAGCTGAAGTCGAAATACCACCTCAAACGCCCCCTCCTCCCTCTCACCCCTTCATCCCCCGGCACGAACTCGCCCCGCCCATATATCTCACATCGCTCAAGCTCCCTCTGAGCCCTTCTCCACCAGCGTCGCGTGCTTTACCTCTACCTCTACCTTTACCTCTACCACTACCGTTACCCTTGTCCTCGTCCGTACCCTTACCCTCTTCCCTACCCTTACCCTCGTCCGTACCCCTCCCATCATCCTTCCCTCTGCCTCTGTCCTCAGCAGCCGCAGTAGCCTCCACACCTCGTATTGCACGGGCTATCGCGACGACTCCGAGGTTCGTACCAGGATTTGGATATGCTCCTGCGTCTCCGGCCTTCGCGACTCCAGGGGGTCGAATACGCCCACGCCGAATTTACCGAGGCGGAAGGTGTCTAGAGCTAAAGCAGTGGCTAGGGAGGCCAAGGTCAAGGTTAAGATTGAGGACGGTGCTGAAGAGAGTAGGCAGAACCAGGAGCAGGAACAAGGAAAAGAGGATGATGTTAAGGACACCAAGAGAATTCGCTCACTCAAGGACGGCAGCGGCAGCGGCAGTGGTGACAGAAGTGGGAGCGCTGATCCTGATCCTGATCCTGCTCCTCGTCTACTCATGCTAGAGAAGCAGCTGAACTTGAAGAAGACACCTTCGGATCGACTTCGTCCCAATCTTCCGCTTCGGGCGCACGCGCACGGTCGCCTACACCCGTGTTTAGAGCTAGGAGCGGTGTGATATCCCGAACGGAAGCGAGGATGAGGACGAGGTCGCAGAGCCGGCCTCGGTTCGCCTCTTTTGACGATACAGATCCATCGCCTCCGCGCACACCAAGTAGTGCGCGGCTTCTAGTGGGTCAACGTCCGCGTCCGAATTGCAATCCCAATGCCATCCCGATTTCGATCCTGATCGTGGTTGTCGTTCGCGCTCGCGTTCGCGTCTTCAGTCTGGGTCTGGCACCAACGCTATGTCAATGGCGAAGAGGAGGGGCGTGTCCCTCCCGCGCCTTGGGCTGAGGATAGGCGAAAGTCCATTACGGAGCTCGTTCATTCGAGGAGGGTTGGTGGATCTTACTGATCCGTTTATATCGGGGAGGGATAAAGGGAAGGGGAAAGGGAGGGAGAGGATTGGGGCGGAGAGGAGGGTGCGAGAGGAGATGGAGATGGAGAGGAAGGAGCAGAGGATGTGTTTGCAGGAGGTCGGGTGTGGTTCGGGTGTTCAAGTTGGTTTTTTGGACGATGATGATGGCGGTGGTGATGTTGTGGATTTCTGGGGTTTGAGCGGGAGTACGGTCCATGAGCAGGGTGCAGGTGACGAAGCACAGCAGCAGCAGCAGCAGCAGCAGCCTCTTCGACGTTCCAGGACCAGGAAGGTGGTTATATGCGTTGTTGACGACGACAGCACCACCGCCATCGCCAGTAGTGTTAGTGCCGCCCGTAAAGCGGAGGAAGATGAAGACGTTTTCGGCGCTTCGTCGTCTTCGCCATCATCGTCGCGTTCAGTGCTAAGAAGTGGATACGACAACCAAGAACCACAGCCACAGCCAGAACCAGAACCAGAACGCGAGCAAGGAAAAGAACAAGAACTAGGGCTGCTCCTTTCAGACGACCTGCCTTCCTACCGCGAAGGAGAGACGGTCCTCACAGATGAGCAGTTGAGGACTGGGTGCGCATTTATCCAGCGCAATCTCTTTCCTTCCTCCTCATCATCAACGGCAGCGACATCAGTGCCATCGTCAGCGTCAGTGTCATCGGCGCCATCGTCAGAAACAAAGGAAGCCGAGTACACTCAATACGGGCAAAATATACCACAGCAGACGAAACAGAGGAAGATCCGCATTCTGACTCCGCGTGCGCGTCCAGAGGATGGGATGAGTCTTGCTTTGTGTTATTTGGCTTATTACCATCCTCATCAACTCGACTCTTCATCCTCTTCTTCCTTCACCTCCTCCTCCCCCTCCTCCCCTCCTCCGCATCGTCCGCATCGTCCCTCCTTGCAACTCTGCACACATACTTCCGCGGCACCGATGCCGATCCCTATTCGAATCCCTCTCTCTCAAATGAGGATGACGACACAGCGTGGTACCGCTGCCCGACGCTTGGCCTGAGACTTACCCACCTCCTCTACATGCGTCTTCTGGATGAAGTAGATGCGAATGGGGAAGGGGAGCGTGATCCACGTGGGACGGAGACGAGTCGGGGTGTTGGTGTGGGTTTTGAGGTCGAGGAGGATGTGGACGTGGACGTGGACGTGGATGTGGACGTTGTGGGTGATGCTGATGATGGTGCTGATGGTGCTGCCGGTGTGGGTGCGGGGGGTGTGGGGGTGAACAAGGAGAAGGAGAAGGAGTATGCGGGCATACGCACAGAGTGGAGAGGCGTGCTCTCGTTTGATGGGTTGGTTAAGGTCGACAATGCGGGACGAGCTGAGGTTGGAGCAAGGGCTTCATTTTAATTTATTATAATTTTGATGCTGGTCGCACTTTTTCTTGGTGATGCCCCTTTTCTACTTACGTAGAGTACGTTTGTCGTCGAGTTTTCGCATCATTGTTGGGGACGCTGCATTGATCATGATCTTGCATAGAAGTTATCGTACTCTACTTATCTATATATCTATTCGCTTATTAAATTCATATGCGTGCACGTATGTCGTTGTCATTGTCTTGCCACTGTACATGCAATACTCTTGTTATGAATAATATAATTTTATAATTTCATTTCTTCTAATAAATTCAACCCTGAGAACGACCGTTGTTCTACGACCGAATGGGGCATCCCAGTGGATTTGGAGGAAGTGTGCGGTGGACTCTGACAGCCTGCATATTATAAGCTGAGGTTCTGACTTGCACCGAGTTTCTCCCAAATATATCTGACCTCCTTTCCAGTTTGGCATGACTCTGTCAGCTGTCCGTTCCACCAGTTTCCACCCTTTCCACTATGGTTTCGGAGGGAAGAATTGAATCTGGTCAATATTTTCTTTCGGGTCGAGGTGATTCCTCGAATCCAACCACTCTTACACAACATAGCTATTTATGTACTGACCATCTTATACCAGATTTTCCTTTTGATGAAGATGGTGAGCGCCTGTTAGAAGAGCTTACTCAAGCTGATATGGAAGGTAAAGGTCTATTGGCTATGAAGTCCATCCAATAGTTAACTTAAATTGTAATATGGTAGACGCTCGTCGTCAGGTGAAGGTGTCTTAAGGGCACATCGTTTGCAGGAAGTCGAGATCTGGCGAACCGCTGTCAATGTTTAGTAGAATCATGCATAGCAGCATTTTGTCCAGTTAGCTCAATAATAAGCATTTTGTTATACAAAAGTGCTCATTTTGGGCCGTTTGGACAGTTGCTTGCCTGTCGTGTTTACCCAAGGGGATACAAGGCAAATAGTGATAAGATAAGATAATGCGGCCGGCCCGCCCCCTAGACGTCATCACCACCCACATCAGGTTCCGCGTCTCAGAGTCACCTCCTAGTTACTCATCCACCGTTTGGCCATATATCGCCCTCTTTCTACCTACAGTCGGCGTTTCTCCCCTGCCTGATATTTCGATTTGCAGCTGGATGTTGGAATTGCGGCGGTTGAGATTCCTCTGAATTTGAAAAGTGTGCTGGTACACGTAACACGACAGACCAGATTCGGAAGGACCCATCAAGGAAAGAACTCTGATGTCCCCGTAAGCACCGTTTCATCATTACTTCCTTAAGCTTTATCGCCCAGTTTCCTGCAATCACTTCTCCATCTTAACTTTTGAATATCATTTACTAACCTCACTTTTATTAGTTGAAAGACTCAATTACGCATCTCTTTTATATTCTCATTTGCGCGTTCATACTTATAGTGCGTGTAGCCTTTCTCCTGTCTCAGGTCATTTAGGTCTCCTACATGTTCTCATTATTATAGCGGGAATGGGTTAGTATGCTTTCCCCCTATTTTTTATCCTCTTCTGACTGGCATACTGGCGTAGATATACGTCGCAGAGGCGTTACTAGCGTTCTTAGTCCTGCTTACTGCAGTAGTCTTATGTTCGACTATTCCCTTCCTCTCCGTCATCATTAACCCACTGATTCCTTCTCCTCTTTAAACCAGTCTCTCAGTGCGCTGCAATCTTTTACCCTCGCTTGTCGACCACTTCACACGAAACATCGGACAACGCGAGATTTGTGGATGGTGTTGGTGTGGTTGTATGCCCACCTGGTGATGATTCCAAACTTGCAAGAAAGGAAGTGCATCACCCCCGCCACCAGCACTCGCAGCCACACCCTCACACAGAGTCCCTTGACCATGTACCCGTACCGCATCACCACCATCACCATCCTCCCGAAGTTCACGTTCAAGTTCAACAACCGCATCAGGAGGACGAGCAGGAGCACCACAAGCCGCCACCTCTGCCCGACAAGGAGAAAGAAAGGAAACACGCAAAGTGGATCCATCACCATATTTGGCCACATGAGCCGCTACCTATACCTCAAGAAGACTTTGAAAGCCCTCCTGATGGGTCGGATCGTGTTAGGGAGTGGATTGAAGGAAAGGATAGGGTCGTTGAGAGAGGGCTTGGACCAGGTGAAGATGTGCGTTATATCTTTTATTCATATTTGCTGTTTCATCGCTGGTTATTTCGATACTGTGCCGTACGCGTCCTCTTTGCTAACAATGATTTTTCTCCCAATTCAACAGGTCGAAGTTACCGTTATTCATCAACCCCATAATCCCTCCATACATCCCAAATGGTGTCGCAAAGCACTGGTGCACGACCTCCATCACACCACACGAAAAACAGGACACGGCCTAAGTCGACTGCTCGGTCCACATTCGGGTAATGCGGGGGAGGATGAAAAAGAAAAGGGCGGTCGAGAGGAAAAGAAAAGGCGGAGTCCGTGGTGCTTTTTCAGTTCCAGGAGAAACTATCACGGCACGAGCAGCAGGAATGGAAGGACGAACACACCGAGTGGGGCGTGATTGTCGAGTCGAGTCGTTTAACCCTTTTCCAAATCAACGTTACTCTGCACACCACTGCTAGAAAACTGTTTCGTCTCTTCTTCGTGCCATCCTGGAGCTCTGCACAGTCCAAGTGGACGCTAGGTAAGTACAACCCATTCGTTGGTGGGGGATAGAGTGGGCCGTACTTCTGCACCTTCGGATAAAGGAGCGTCGCCTGTCTGTACTGACCGCCGCTGTTGGATCTTGTTGATCGATGCCTTCGGTACTGGAATCCCGAAGTAACGCTGAGAAGAGCCAAAGTTGAGCGGCACCTTGTCGGAAGGAACAAGAAAAAATAGAGTAGGATCAATTGAATTGGGCGTTGACTGTTTTCGTATTTATTTTGTCCTTTCTTTTCTTCTTTTATTATTTGTTACATATATGTGCATTACATAGAATGTAGGTCTAAAATTATGGTCCTCGGGCGGTTGTCAATGAGTGGTATGGTTTACATATCTCAAGAAATTATCGTAGTCCAAATTGAGTGCAAAGAAAAGAACACTGATGATTCGATCTAGACAAAATAATAACCAAGGATTATTCCAGCGGGTACTATTCATTTTGTAAGCGCCCAATAAAGCCAATTACACGAGAAAGTCCTCTTCAAGGGCTCAGCAAAGATGTGCAAACCGGGGTTGATTATGCATGCATCATGGCCAGGACTCGGGGATAAGTGATAAGATAACGATTTGTCACGTGGTTATTCCATCAACAAAATTTTTGCTTCTTTTCCGCCTCTTTTGTTCACTCAGTGCTCACTATTGTCTTTCCCGATAACGGTCTACTTTTCCACACCCGTGCCAAATTGGTGGCCGAAGACTATTTCGGAACGTGCTTGTCAACTCTGTATATCTCTTCCAGGTGTCCTTATTGTAATTTGTGACGGCCTGTGATCCATCGCTGTAGCATGGTTGATGCTGTCTGACCTGGTTATTGTGGCTGTCGGTCTCCAGACGAGATGGAAATCCTCAGCTTCCCGACTTTTTATCCTCGGCGCCATTCCGTGGGCATAGACCCGGGATAGACAATAGGATTTTGTCATAGCGGCTCATGGCCTTCCCGTGGCCTCTGTCGTACTGATTCTTACGTGACTACGGATCCTGCAAACTAGGTACAGGTTAGACTTTTAAGCGATCTCGCGTCCTATTCCATTCAGAGACAATAGTTTTTTATACTTTTGACCGACAGCTATGTGAACCCTATTCAAAACCGGTCTATTGTACCAGAAAGATAAATAGGCTACCCGGTGGATGTGGAGCTCCCCAGCAAGCTTCGCTTCCTGCTTCGCGCCTTTGGACCATTCATCGCCCTTTCAGCGACCTTGACAACTATAGCAATGGATTCCTTCTTCGCTCTCTTCTCCACTGCGTCCACTTCTGCTGCTGCCTCTGAGGCGCAGGACGAACAGCCCATCTTTGAGATCACGGAGCAGGAGAAGGCTGGTAGTGGAGGCAATGCCTATTGCATTGTTGCCTAGGCTCTACGCCTGACTACACTGTGGCTCTCTGAGCATACGTATTCTGTAAGTCCCGCTTGCCACATCGTCGCGAATGCTTAGCTGACCTTACGGTCTAGTATGTTCATGACTTATTAGCAACGGCATCATCATCATCATCATCGGCATCATTATCCCCTCATTCACCTCATCCTATACCCATCATCATATACTTCGTTGCATTTTGCATTGCCGCCCCGCCATATACTCGTTCATCATTTCCATCTGCGACACCATCCCTTCCTTCGACGCGTCATCAGTCATTAAACGATCCATCATCATTTTTTTCGGCATATTACACGATATATTTATGCGATTTATTTCGACTTATCCTATCAGCAACTTTCGTTCTATTCCTCGCCCTTCAATAATACGAGGCCTTTATCACCATGATCACAATGTATTTCTTAAAGCAATTTTGATGTATTTTGGGCAATTAGACCTTTTTTTTTGGGAACGCTAAAGGGATGATTTCCCTCTAAGACGGGGTGGGTAACCTAGGCTCTAAGATCTAAGCCCTGATAGTTTGGGCGATTTTCTTTACGATCAGAACGATTGTTGTCTATTATATTAAAATAGGAAAATAGGGCACAAATCTTTACGCTCAAAGAAAAAACTACCAGGTAACAGTTTAAAGTTTTATCTAAAAAAGTCTAGATGACTATTTCATAAGACGACAACGTCGACCTCTGAAAAGATTGAACGATCTGCCCACGGTGAGGGTTGTATGTGGCTTGAGAGTTGTTGAGAAAGCGATCTAGCGATCTCTCGCTTTTCAACGTCGGCGATAATTACGAAAGGACACTCTAACGTCTAGTTTTACGAGACTCTCTTCAGGTGTATGTGTTTCAGGCGTAAATTAGAAATTTCGAGCAAGCTCCATGCCTTATCAGCGTCGCTGTTTGGAGGGATGCGAAGTGCATCAGGGGCCGTGGTACTGTATTCGAATAGTACTTCGATGGAATGCAGTGACGTGGGATGAGTCGGAGGATCGAGAATGCTCAGTACATCTTCCAAAGGCGGAAATGTTCTGTGCGTGCCAGTTTGTATGGACAACCGAAGGTTATGTAGTTTGGGCAATTTTCCGATATCGAGGGAGCTATTATCAAATATGTTATTCTTCCGTGTATGGAGCAGTCTTCCAGAAGTTATTAAAATGAAAAGTTAAGAAGTGAGATGACCACGTACATTTCCAGGGACTTGATCGACAGACGTGCTTCCCACATAGACTCCCAAGCAATGTCGGCCTCTGTGGGGATAGAGATTGATGTTTTGAATCGTTGTAGCTGGGATAGGTTGATGTTGGATCGATTCGTGTGGAAGTTGAGGATATTTGGCACATGAGTGAGTTCAACGAGCTGAATGAGTGAAGAAGCTGAGTCCGGTAAGGGGATACCCAACCCCTTTTCATTTGTCATCCACGTAGAATTGAGCTCTAGGGAAATGAGAGATGAGCAGTTGCAGACAAATTGTGACGGAAGGTCCATTATGTGCGTGAATTGTAGGTGTCGCAACTTGACGGCCGTAATTAAACCAACATATGATTTCAGGAATCTTTCACCCGCATTGGATAATGCGAAGGGGCTCCCACTCTTTGCCGCTATGGAAATACTGTCCAGGTTTTTCGCATGGAGTCGAAGGGAGTCGAATACTTTAGCCACGTTGTTAGTTTCAGAGAGGATGTTTAGTCGGCTGCTACCTCCTTCAACTTGGATCTTTCGTATCAGAGAGGCGAAGCTCGAATTCCGGTTTATCAAGTCCTCCAGTGCTAATATCTGTTGACCAAAGGCGTATCGCAAATCCCTTTGGGGAACTCTGAGTAACGGTCCTCGACTCGCAGATAAGACGATTGTAGAATGCAGAAGTTTCCGTGCCGGAACCCCGACGGATTGTGAAACGAGGGTACATGCAGCGAGTGCTCTTCGAGCCTCCCTCTCAGGTAAAGACTGCAGACTAATTATGAAGAGGTCGATAATCTCCTGCGGAAGATTGAGGCCATTCTGTAGGGGTTCCTGATAATCTGAAACCATGAAACGAGTTTAGACTGAGGCCAATGATGCAACGGTGATCGACGTCACTCAGAACTGGCGACTCTGGATATCGCTGACGTTGACGTCGATGAGTCAGCCTGAGGCCTCCTTTCTTAAATATAACCCACCCCTTCAACAAGAGCCTTCACCTTAGGCGCGGGAAGTCTTTGATCATTCAGCCTTTTCTCCGCTCGAGCCGTGCATGCGCTTAGTTAACTACACGACAAAACTTGTTTTTACTACAGTAGATTTTCAGAAATTATTGATTGCAACCAGTACAAGCAGTTCATGGAATACATCCTATGAAAACCTCCGTTCAATCCTCGCTACGATGAATGATCAGTTCTTCTCTCTGTTAGTCAATGGTGGTGGTATATATTATTTTTCCTGGTGTTAATTTTCAAATGGCTTAGCAGGGCGTGGCAGTTTGTCATGGCGTCTCTGCCACCTCCGTGGCAAGGACTGATCTTCTGCGGAGGATGGTGTTCGAAATGCCCATACAAACCCATATATGTTCCTCGAAGATGCTCAGCATGGGCTCCTTTCGCCATTGCCTGCAAGACTGCGTGACCCTCTGCATGCAGATTGTTTTGCTCATTTACCACTCCTGGCCACCCATGGGTATTCTTCACTTGTTGAAAATGCCTATATCCTGCACCTAAAGGCTGTGAAGCATAATGGATTGTATGCTGGTGGGGAACGTATAACGCAGCCATCACCAGGTGTTTGGGCTGTTGATGAGGCTTGAGCTGTGGTAGTTGGTGATCCTTGATAAGCGTATAAGCATGCTTAACTGCTTCCTCGACCTCCGATGGAGATAAATGGTGACCGACTATTTCATGGTGGTAGAATGTTGGTCCACCGAACTCGTGGTCCTGACCGGCATATGCCTGTGGGGCCAGATCTGGAACCTCTACTCGCCGTGCAAGGGTCACCGTCACCGGAAGGCAAAAGGCAGGTTGAAAAAATAAGAAAACATGGAATATAACGCAAAAGATGAGATAGAGCATTTGTCGCATGGCAGATAGCGGTCAAGAGCAGTTCAAAAATCAGAGACTGTGTAAACCTGTATGGGACCAGACTCGGATAAGTGACAGGATAAAGAGGAATAAAATAAATGACACACCAAGAGCAAAAGTCAGATTAGAATGGATACCGCACCGGGCGAGTCCAAGCTTCTACCGGAGAAGATGCAGAATTCTTGCAGGAGACAAGGCGCTCTTTATATGTAAATTATTGTGGGTCACATTCAGCCACAGCCTTTGTGGGTACTGATCGCTGATCAAGGGATTGCAAAGTTCTTCGTTATCTGTGGGCACATTGCACTGCATGTTTTGAATTCATTCTTGTTCCGTTATGGACAAGTTTTGCCTGTGAATAGTCTAGCATGATTATGAAATGACCCGGCCCCATAGGCACCTCGCAGAAGTACATAGGGGAGCCTTGATGTAATGGCCCACAGAGCAATAACTGTATTATCATACAAGTAGGATTCTAAAATATTTGCTCTGATGAGTACAGAAATGTCAGCCACTGAGAAGAATTGGGGATGGATAAGTAAGCGGAAAATTCCATGTCCCATCTGTGTGGATAACGTCTTCGCTTCATAGCGCAATATTCTTCCAAGTGATCTCTTCCGAACAAGACCAGGGTTCCGCCTCAACGTTGCGTTCACCTTATGCACATATTCTTCATACCAATGAGCCCTCTAAATTTTCAGAATCTATATTGATGAGGGAATTTCTAGGCAGGATCATCCCATAATTTGGAGGTTTTTTTACAGTCGGAGAGCTATTTGAGAGACTATCATGTTCACTGATTTTCCCGGACAACCTAACAATACATTGTTAGATTACATCTATTTGTTCCTGTGTGCGATGCTTATCGCCAGACGACATGTGGGTTGTTGATCACCCGATCAGGATCCCATCTTTCTGTCCGCCCTTCAAGGACATTATCCCCCGGGCGTTCTCTTGCTTTGCCACCTGACGCATGCACCAGTGAACATCAGGTCGTCCAGTCTGTGCTACACCTGCATAGGTAGAAGACATTGTCTCAAATATTCAGGTACTTTAACTTTTATGCTGTGTTGCAGTTGGTTCTCACAGCGTCTTAGAATCCACATCACCATTATCAACAGCTGTATATCTCCTGGTGCAAATCCCATATCATGTTTTCTACCCCGACATTCCTTACTCTTCCACGGAAAATCAGGTTGAAAATATATATTTTCGCCGACCTCGTCCGTCTCTGCCCCATCAATCCCAATAATGAAGGTTCAAGGAGGACCGATCGAGAAAGGCACATAAAGGGATTTAATCCAGATGTAGAAATGGCTAGGAACCGTTACTGCGACTACAGGAGCAAGAAATTTCTACATGGACGTCGCCACGTAAACTCGGCGGAATATGGATGCATTTGCCCTCCTCTACCAATTCAACTCCTCACCGTATGCCGCACGATGTACCAGGAGGTATGGGAGGTCTTATATTCCCAAAACAAGTTTAAGGTATTTCTCAACTCCAGTGTGCAGTTGGAATCGAAGGCAGTTGCCAGGATGACCTCGCTATGCATTCGACTGAATATGTGCTCCTGCATCGAAGGTCATACCTGCGACCATCCTGCCAGTAACTATACTAACGAACGTTGCACCGATTGTCATCCTTTGTGTAACCGAGGGAGGGACTCCCCAATATCCCTCATGTCGAGGAACGGGATCGATAAAATCGATTTCTGGGTAGCTGTTTGTAAAACCCTGCAGAACGCCGTCCGACCCTCAATGCGATTGACCGTTATCTGCGACTGTGCTGATGCGGTGACCGCACAGAAGATCATCGAACCTATGAGACTCCTTCCGAAGATGGCTGAATGTTCAATTCGCCTGGGTCAATCTCCGACCATGGAATGGCGTCATCTTGCCGAAGAGACAGTTTTCGAGCTCACAGACCGTCCTCGCGCAAGTAACTTTCGCTTTCTGGATCTCCCCAGGGAACTCCAAAGAGAAATCCTTCATCACACGGATTTGTGCTCACCGTATATTCTCGAGTGCAATGGCTACATTTACCCAACCGAGCAAAGACGTGGTATCATGCCTTTTCATCTGGGCGATCATAGCTGTTGCTTGCAGTGCAATGATGCAGCGGAAGCTTGCTGTTGTAATGTCAATCACGCAGCCTTTTCCTCCGTCCAGTGTACATGTTGGTCTTTTACAACAGCTCTCTTCGAAGTTAGCAGGGAAATCCGACAGGAGGCTATGGAAATTTTCTTTTCAAAGAACAAGTTCCTCATAGAGGAACAGCCATGGCCCTTTGATGGCCAGCCAGGAATGCGAGAAGGCCTCTCATTTTTCCAGTGCTTACCATCACTCGCTCTCAAAAGCCTGCGCTGGATTCGCTTTAATCTAGGCTACAATGCTCGCATGGATGTACCGGAAGGGAGTGCGCCATTGGCTGGATGGAAGAAAACGGCCGAATTTATTGCGGAAAATTTCGACACTTCCCAGCTTACTATCGAGCTTGACCTCAGATATGGTTACGAGTACCCTGACGTGTATGATGAGGTGGAAACGGACACAGTAAGAGAGAACATCTGGAAGTCGTATCAGAACTTGGCCGAGGTTTTCCACTTCAAAGACGGACTGAAGGATTTCTTCGTATTCCTTGCTTCTCCTTATGAATATCCTGGAATTATGGGACCTCAGTTGCGCAAGGACCGAGAGCGGATTCTGGAGAAACGAATCATGGGAGAAGGTTACGACAGCCCGGCAAGGGGAAAATATACCAACCGTGGAGTTTCTTTCAGTGAGGTCGCCCATGAACGAGTATATGGCTTCTTACCGAGGAAATACGACGAGTAGGTGGTATGATTACTGTGTGTTCCATTCCTTGTTTGTCATCCACACGGCATTGAAATCCCAAGTTGTTGACATGGTACAAAATGCCCTTAACATACAAAGTGCTTTCATCATAGCGTCCACTCTGTGAATGAGACATCCTGTTCGAGTTCGTCTATGTACTATGGCTCGCCCTCAAGGAAAGGGTGTGTGCATAACCAACGCGTTTTCACTCTTATCAATGTGTGATTGATCAATGTCGACCTACGTTCTCCTTCTTCCTCTTTCATGATCTTCTTTATTCTTTATCATCCTTCGCCTTGCCTCCCCCTTGCTTTCTCCTCGCTTCCCTTCCTCGACACTGCAGCGAACCCAACTTACTGTCAGCCTGGGCTCTCTTTCATGCAAGATGATTGATTGGATCTCGACCGTCGATACGAGTTATCTTTCGTTTCTTGTTACTTGATAGTCGATCGGATGCCAGCGAGATTCTCGAGGCGGCAAGAGAGCCAAAGGGCTGTCGATTCAGAGCCGTGGGTTTGTAACGACAGCTGGTTGCTGGTGCTCTTTTGCATCCAAGGGCGATTTTGGATTGTGCCCTTTTTTCCCCTCTTTCCTTCCTTCCTCTATCCACCTTTATCATGCTCCTCTGTTTCCTTCTCGAGTATGTCATCTTCAGTGTCTTGCCGATCTTCAGTTTATAGACTCAGTGGGTATCCGCCCTACTTCTTATCAATTTGCATGTGGATATGACGCGTCCTCTACGGAATATTATCGCAGCCAGCGTCGACGTGATTTTACCCACTATCTGACAAAAAGCATCTTCACACCCTTCGTAGTGTGTTAACTGGGTGCCTTGATCAGATAGATGGGAACTCGATAACTTCCAATGCTGGAGGTTGTATAATGGAGCCAAGGATCAGATGAATCTGACCTGGATAGTTTAAACAAATCATATCTGTCTCCCTTTCTTCCCTTTCTCTCTTCTTGTCCTTATTCCTTTTTTGTGTCACTCTCCCATCGCATGTCGCCAGCTCATCTATGAATCGCAATTTGATCAGCTGAGCCTTATAAGCCATGGATACCCCCTGCTTTTGAGGCGCTGCTGATGTCTAATGGATTAAACGGCGGGCTGTCTAAGTTGAGACGGTCGGTTGGGTTTAAGCCGCTTATCTTGAAAATGTGTCTGTGTATTGCGAAATTCATCATGCCACTACGAGGTATACTACATTATTATTATAACAATTAAATAAATCTCCTCTCCCGCATTCTCATTTATTAAAACCCAAGTAGCACATTCACAGACGAAAAAATCCGACCCACTGAACTCCCGTTTAGAGGTTCCAAACGACAGGATAAATCTCCCCAACCTCCAGCGGGGCAAATTGGGAAAACGCCTCGCGGCTCAGACTAATGTTGTACGAACCGTTCGCGGCTTCGAACAGATTATTAAAAATGGCATCGATGTTTATTCCTTGGTCTGTCAAATACGAAAATTAAGTGAGCATTCGTGAGGTTCCTACTGAGTTATGTGGACTTACAGCTGATATGAACCGTGGAGCAGCACTGTTCGCCATTGGGGAACATGTCCATGGAAGAGCGGCTCTGAAGTCTGAGACAGGCACGTAATTGGGCAGGGTGCGGCTCCGAGAGAATCCACGGTCGCTATGAAGATTAGAAGGTCATTGATCACTTCAACGAAGAATCAATATCAATAAGTAGGGCATACCACGACCAGTGTATGCGTTGACGGTTGAAATAGCCGTCAGGCTAGAAAGAAGAGCAATGAGAACTCGAGGACCAAGCATTGGTAATCGAATAATGTGTTGGAAGGTAATTTGAAGTGGGTAAACTGGTGTGCTTTAGAAAATATCGCTCGACTTTTATAACCTTCAAAAGCAGTGGCAGTGCTTGAGAAAAGCGTGCGTTCTAGTTTTGATGGTCGACCATTGCGAATAAATAGATGCTGAGGCGGAGTCGAAATAGACGGGGATGACGATGAAGATCATGTCCGGAACGGGGACCTCGTCGCTGACACCATTTATTAGAAGGTCTATTCCAGGTGATAATAGACCTTAGAAGGGTCTCTCATTCGACCTCCATTATCTCGACGAACGTGTCCTGACGAGGCTAGACAAGAAATAGAGTCCGATTTTGCTGTGGACGAAGAGCGGGTTGAGGTCGATAAGAAGACCTGGAGTATAAAGACAATTGCCGTGCGAGGCAAGAAACAACCACGGCCAAGTATCCCAGCCAGAGCGGTATCGTTAATCACGACCGCAACGAAAACACTTTCCTTGTCCATACCATCAAAGACAGCGGTAGTCAGGATGAAGTCGAAAATTTCGCATTCGATTTGACCGCGATCAGGTAGATCTAAATCCAAACACGCCTTCGGCCCTCGACCACCGCTGTCAGTAGTAAATGCCTCCATGGGAGCCAGAAGGATTCTAGAGGAAGAATTGGCGGAAGGAGAAGCCGCAAATAGCAAGCAAAGGCGGGGCCCGACACGGTACGTTCGAGGCTTCTGTCCTGAAACAAGAGAGGTGAACTATGAGAGATGGAATATAAATACGAGCTAAGCACCTAGTAAGCCCGGAGGGAGGGTATTTATAATCAAATACTAGACATGAACCCTGTAAAAATGGGAATGAAGAAAGAGGAACGGTATGTACATCCGCTTGAAATGACCATTGTTGGTGTTCGACGAAAATGTTGGAAGAGAAAGCAAAGTTACGCCGCCGTGAGACTCGACTCGTGGAGGTTCAGGGAACAGAGGCAACGGACACGGCTTTCGGTTATTCCTTACCGACAAAGACCGGAGATGTCCCGGACCTCTTCCCGCTGTGCCGTTCATTCCTTGCGTTCAGCCATAACAGTGCCGTCAATCTCGCCTGCAGCTATAAAGACCCCTCCGGGATATTCATTGTCATTGACCTGCAGATCTTTTGACTGTCTTTCTTGTACATTTGGTTGATCTCTCTCACTGTTTTTCATCCAGATTAAGTTAGGCCTCTCGCATTTAGTTTGGTCTCTTTCATTGGTCCTGCTGTTTAGCTTCTCAGGACGTCCACGCTAGGTTTTCTATCACCTTTTCTATTTTTTCTTTTGCCGCTATCAATGTATTGGCACTTTGCAATCCATCCCACTGAACCAACCCGCCCAGCCTGCATGCTCAGGTCCTTCTGAACTGGCACTCGGTCTGACTGGCAATCTTTGTTTCCTGTTGTAAAGAGAGTTACAGTGCCTTTTTTTTATCTTTCTGTTACGATCTCCATGCTTTATCAATGACATCAATTGCTGCTATCGCACCCTTCCCTATCCTCGCCCGAAACTTAGAGAATCGGAGGTATCTGAAAGCTGTTGAAGCTTGTGGAAAGTTGTGCGTCCTCAGCCATTCAGTTGGTCCAAATTGACCTTCCAAGGCAATTATATACGACAGCTTCGCCCGATATTCAGAGATGCCCTGCCTCGTTTTCAAGCAGCTAACATAGAGGTGTGTAATGTGGGTGCTCGTGGGATAAGCGCATCCTGGTGCTTTGACAGTACGCCTATATTTCAAGCCCGGTAGGATCCCCTCGATAACAAACGCATTTCCCCATTTCAGTGCTTTCTCGAAGATAAGGATTTTTTGTCCAAGGCACTAGGGAAGGTGTCGATAGCTCGTCGTCGGATAGTTGGCATTGTTGAAGATCAAGTAAAGATTAGTATATAGAAAATGGCGTAGGACCGAGTTACTCACGATGTCTCATTCTTGCACATCGTCAATGACAAAGCAGATTTAGCTCTAGAGGCTACCAGTGAAAGACATTACGAGAGCGAATAGACAGTTCAAATAATGGGCTGATACAGGGCACGGAGGGAGAGATAATCACTTAGAAATGAGGATATGTGTTGTGAGATGCCGGTGTACAGGGCCTATTCGCGCAGAAGGGTTATCATGAACAAACTACAGGGCCATCGAAAGAACGGAGGCAACAAGCTCTGCGGAAGAAGAAAAGCATAGTTGACTTTGCTGCGACTGGCCAGCCCGTGGTGGCTTTGAAGCGAAGCTGAGGCGACGAACGTGATTGATGGCGTTCATCCGTCACCTCCGTCCTCCTCCTCTTCATTTCGCCTCCTCCTGTACTCGAATACGACATACACCATGGTCATCTAGGCAGGCGCATACATCCATCTCTACCTCCTCGCCACCCCCCACCCAGAAGCCGTACTACATCACCACGCCCATATTCTACCCCAACGCGTCGCCGCACATCGGGCACTTGTACTCCCTCGTCGCTGGGGATGTGTTTGCGCGGTACCAGAGGATGAAAGGCAGGGATGTGGTGTTTCTCACTGGGACTGACGAACATGGGATGAAGATCCAGAGAGCGGCAAGGCTTCATTTTGGAGGAGAGGCTGGGAGGGAGAAGGAGTTTTGTGACGCGTTGAGCGAGCGGTTTCGGGTATGTTAGTGTGAATTTATGAGGCGGCGATGGCTGATTAGTGTCCTTTGGCCTTGAAGGATCTAGGAAGACGCGCGAATATCAGCAATACGTGTTTCATGCGCACGTCGTCAGAGGAACACCACCGCGCCGTGGACCACGTTTGGGTTAGTCGTCTCCTTCACCTCCCACTGTGGCCCTTTCTAACCATACACCTTTGACCCAGCGCGACCTGTACACGAAAGGCTTCATCTACAAATCCCAATACTCAGGCTGGTACTCCATCACCGACGAATGCTTCTACACCGACGCCCAAGTCTCTTCCTCCCCACCACCTCCCTCTGGGGACGGCCACTGTGTCTCTCTGGAGACCGGTGCTACGGTTGAATGGACTTCGGAGGAGAACTACATGTTCCGCCTCTCTGCGTTTCGGGATGCTTTGTTGGAACATTATACTTCCAACCCGAGGAGCGTGTATCCGCCGCAGTATCATGAGAATGTACTGGCTATGCTGGGAGCTGCACCCCTCGTCCCTAATTCGGATTCAGCATCAGCGTCAGCGTCTGCCTCTGCATCCCCGTCTACGTCCACATCTGCACACCCAACACAGGTACCCGTAGCCCTCCTAGAAAACTTTGAATTAGGCGACATCTCCATCTCCCGCCCGCGCTCACGACTAGAATGGGGTGTACCCGTCCCGGACGACCCCGAACAAACTGTATACGTCTGGTTTGATGCGCTGCTGATTTATCTCACAGGAGCCGGGTACCCGTGGCCTTCCTCCCCCTCGACGTCCGCGTCCACTTCGACAGCTGCACGAGGAAGAAGAGGGCCTTGGCCGGCTGATATCCAGGTTATAGGCAAAGATATTCTTCGGTTCCACGCTATCTACCTCCCTGCTATCCTCCTCGCGCTCTCAGGTGGGTCGTATCAACCTCCCATCACCACCTCATCCCCTTCTTCCTCGCCAACACCTTCCTCGCCCTCACCCCCACCCCCAATCCCACTCTCCCACACCCTCCTCACCCACGCGCACTGGACGTCCTCGCAGAAGAAAATGTCGAAAAGCTTGGGCAACGTCGCGGACCCCCTGGAGGCTATGGACAAGTTCGGCGTGGACGTGGCCAGGTTTTATATGATGCGTGTGGGTGGGAGGTGGAGGGGCGATGTTGGTGAGTTTTTTTTTTTTTTTTTTTTCGTTTTCATTTTCGTTTGATGCGTATTTGTTTTTATAAAATGCATTTCCTCTCATTTTGTCCTTCCTTCCCTTATCTTCCGTTCTTCCTCCCTTTTCTTTTTCCTTCTCTTTCCCTTCCTCCGCGTGTCAAACACAAATTGATCATCTCTACCCCTTTCCATTGCAGATTGGTCCTCCGAACAACTCGAAAAACACCATAAAGAGATCCAAGCCCAGCTGGGGAACTACTTTCTCCGCATTTCGTCCCCGCGGATCGCCCAGCGCGCGCGGGAGGCGGAAGCACACCGCGCGCAAGAGGCGACCGGGACAAAACCCCCATGCGTGCCAAATCCGAATCTCCAACTGCTCAAACTGACACTTGCGCTTCCCGCAAAATTCGAGCAGTGTATGGATCAACTTGAAGCTGGACAGGCGTTGGCGGAGGTTATGAACGTTTTGAAAGTCGTCAGTCTTTCGCTTTATTCTACCTTTTTTTTACTTTTTTTATTACTTTTTCACTTTTACTTTTTTATTTTATTTTTATTTTTTACTCTTTTTTACTTTTTTCCGTTCTGTTCATTAACTCATTGGTGCAATCATACTATACAGGCGAATAAAGTTCTCACTGACTTGGCCCCATGGTCCCCCACCTCCCTACCAGATGTGGTGCTCGCCACGCGCATCGTGGCGCTCGAGACGCTCTTCGTCGTCGGAAGGTGTTTGGGGCCGGTTATGCCTGGTGTGAGTGGGCGGTTGTTGGAGGGGCTTGGAGGTGCGGGTGAGGTGGACAGACTGGCGGGTGGGAGGGAAGGGAAGATGGAGGTGGAGGTGGAGAGGATTTGGAAGAGGTGGAAAGGGCGCGATGTTAAGGGCGTCAAGCTTTTTTGAATCGCTTATGAACTGCAGTCGAGTTGAGTTGAGACTTTGAGAATTGGGTCTTATTACTTTACCGCTTGCTTAACGCATAACTCGCTTTTCAAAATGGTACACAGTATGATTACTTAGTACTTACTAATTAAACCTCCTCTCATAATACTCGAGCTATCGTTAGAGTGCTGTTGTGATAGTGATACTCCACTTTGTATTTATATCACTACCGCTCTAAACAATCGACTCCATAGTCTGATGATGCGTCACTGAGTCCATTCTCTATTGAAAAGGAACCGTTACTGCGACTACAAGAGCAAAAAATTTCTACATAGACGTCGCCACGTAAACTCGGTGGAACACGGATGTATCTGCCCTCCTCTACCAATTCAGCTATGTCGTACGCACAGCCCTCTCATATTTCCAGCGCTTCCCATCAATTGCTCTCCAAAGCTTGCCGCTCCTGCATCGAAGGTCATACCTGCGACCATCCTGCCAGTAACTATACTAACGAACGTTGCACCGATTGTCATCCTTTGTGTAACCGAGGGAGGGACTCCCCACTATCCCTCATGTCGAGGAACGGGATCGATAAAATCGATTTCTGGGTAGCTGTTTGTAAAACCCTGCAAAACGCCGTCCGACCCTCAATGCGATTGACCATTATCTGTGACTGTGCTGATGCGGTGACCGCACAGAAGATCATCGAACCTATGAGACTCCTTCCGAAGATGGCTGAATGTTCAATTCGCCTGGGTCAATCTCCGACCATGGAATGGCGTCATCTTGCCGAAGAGACAGTTTTCGAGCTCACAGACCGTCCTCGCGCAAGAAACTTTCGCTTTCTGGATCTCCCCAGGGAACTCCAAAGAGAAATCCTTCGTCACACGGATTTGCGCTCGCCGTATATTCTCGAGTGCAATGGCTACATTTACTCAACCGAGCAAAGACGTGGTATCATGCCTTTTCATCTGGGCGATCATAGCTGTTGCTTGCAGTGCTCTGATGCAGCGGAGGCTTGCTGTTGTAATGTCAATCACGCTGCCTTTTCCTCCGTCCAGTGTACATGTTGGTCTTTTCCAACAGCTCTCTTCGAAGTTAGCAGGGAAATGCGACAGGAGGCTATGGAAATTTTCTTTTCAAAGAACAAGTTCCTCATAGAGGAACAGCCATGGCCCTTTGATGGCCAGCCAGGAATGCGAGAAGGCCTCTCATTTTTCCAGTGCTTACCATCACTCGCTCTCAAAAGCCTGCGTTGGATTCGCTTTAATCTAGGCTACAATGCTCGCTTGGATGTACCGGAAGGGAGTAATATGCCATTGGCTGGATGGAAGAATACGGCAGAGTTTTTTTGCTGAAAACATTTCGACACTTCCCAGCTTACTATCGAGCTTGACCTCAGATTAGGTTATGAGTTCCCTGATGTGTATGATGAGGTGGAAACGGACACTGTAAGACTCAAGAGAGAACATCTGGTAGGCCTATCAAAACATGGCCGAGGTGGTCAACTTCAAGGGTGGATTGAAGAATTTCTTGCCTCTCCTTATGAATATCCTGGAATTATGGGACCTCAGTTGCGCAAGGACCGAGAGCGGATCCTGGAGGAGGTCAGGCAAGGGGAAAATATACCAGTGGAGTTTCTGTCGGTGATGTTGTTTTCGAACAACTATACGGCTTTTCGCTGGATAGATTCAGGGAGTAAATGAATGCAACATTGTCGACAGTTCTACTCTGTGTCCACCCCCATCCAGTGAACGGATTAGACTGCAGACATTTTGTATCACTGCTCGAGAACTGCAATCGTTTATTCTTTGGATTGAGCAATTTTATCCACTTGCGATGGAAGAACGACGTGGCAAACGACTGAGCAGGTGTTGGACCTTGGAACAGGACATGACATGGAACACCCTCCACTTTAGGGTCCGGGTCTCGGCTCACGTATCTACCGAGCCATTTTTCTTTCCGCGACCGTCGCTGCACATCCTCCTGATACTGCCAGCGCTGGTGATACCGTCTTCTCGTTCAGTAGGCAGCAGCAGCATTTCGAGCTGCTGTAGGCCTTCTTTCCTTCCACTCGGCGCTGATCAATCTCCGTGGAAGCGTCTTCTGACGCTTCTACTTCTAGTCACCCGTGCTTCCTGTTCACGAACTCCTACAAATTTCTTTCCTGCGAAGAGTCTCTAGATACGCCCCTATGGAGTGAGGATATTGGTCTAACCGAATACGTCTTACTGGAAGTCTGCCAGCCCAACTCTTGAGAGCGCGTGTACGGAGTTACTGGGCAAAGTGAGAATGGACGTTCGTCCAGAAACCCAGCCCGAGGGCGCAATCAACGCATTTCATCTCCCTGTCCATTCCAGTGACGTACTTGGATTGTTTCTTCTTTGTATTCGACGTACATAGGAGAGAAGGTATTCACGCAGAGGTAAATGGATGTACAATTCGAGCTTTCGGTCTCGGTCATCGCCTCATTGACTCATTGATTTCAAATACAGGTTGGCCAACGCATTTTGTGGACCAAGATCGTCATTACCTACTGTCAAATGATCTACAAGGACGTCCCGACTCCACAGCAGATCGAAATTAACGCGGCGTTGATACTCACCCTGGGCTTTCACGTTCACGGAACAAGTTAACGCGGCTCCGGCCACCGACTCAATTTCCCTTCAATCCACGCGAAATAAGCCAGGTTATTGGATGAGGAATCCAGGTATATAACCCCCTCCTTGAATCCTTGTCATGTACAATAGCATGTCTACTTACGCTCTTGTCGCAGCTCTTGTACCCTTTCTCTACTTTATCAAGGTTTTGGTCAAGAAGCTCAGCACACATCCCAGAAATGTTGCACCGTATCCTCCAGGACCCAAGCCGAAACCCTTCGTCGGTAATATGTTTGACCTTCCAACTAAGAAGGCTGCTCAGACTTACTTGCAGTGGGGTCAAATGTATAAAAGTACGTGCATGATTTCGTAAAATTCATTTACTAGAATTTACCGTGTAGCCAGGCAACATCCTTCACACCTCCTCACTCGGAAATCATCTCGTCATTCTTAATAAATTCGAAGACGCGGATGAATTGTTTGAGCGACGAGCGAGGAAGTATTCTGACCGGGCTCAACTTCCCATTGCCAAATTGTAAGCGATCGTCGCTTTGTGCATTCCAAGTCCTGGAATTCATGCCTCATTTTTAGAATGGGTTGGGAATCGTCTACTGGTCTCCTCCCATACGGCGCTGAATGGAGGCTACACAGAAGAATTTTCCAGAAGAGTTTTCGTGCTGAAGCCATTCGCGACTATCACCCCTTACTTCGGAAGAAGGTGCACCACTTCCTTCGGGATCTATTAAAGGCCCCAGAGTCTTTCGATGATCATAAGTTGTTGTGAGTGATATTTTTCATGGTCAGTGGTGTCAAGTTTTAACATATTGATCGGCAGGCTTACGAGCTCAGTTCCGATGATGACAACGTACGGATATGACGTGAAATCCTTGGACGACCCATTAGTTACAGCTGCGCACGCGTCCATGGAAATCACAACGTCTTTGCTCCTGCCTGGAGCCACTTTTATTAATACATTACCAGTACTTGCTCACTTGCCGACCTGGTTCCCTGGGGCTTCAAGTCGCAAAATGGCAGCAACAGTACACGATTTGACAGAGAAATTGGATAGTACTCTCTTCGAATTTGTGAAAGGTCGCATGGTAAGCCTATATGAATGACAATCTGCCCTCTGTTCACTAAATAACTCTCGTTGATAGCTGAAAGGAAGACAAATCCCCTCATTTATTTCCGATTTTCTCTTGACGGGACACGGGGCTTCGACTGAAGAGAAAAATGCAGTAAGAACGGTAGCCAATTCAATCTTTTCTGGTGCGTATCCTTTTCAATGAACCCTCATTGACCAAAGATTTGACGACAAATTAACAGCGGCTTCTGATACGGTAAACCATCATTATATACAAGGTTTTACTCTAATCACATTCCGTCTCTCAGACTTTATCATCTATAGGGGCCTTCTTTTACGTGATGGCAATAAACCCTGATGTACAGCGAAGGGCTCAAGCTGAGATAGCCAAGGTTATTGGGGCGTCACGGCTGCCTGTATTCGAAGATCGTTCTTCTCTACCGTATATTGAAGCGCTATACAAAGAACTCCTACGCTCGCACCCTCCAGTACAACTAGGCTTACCCCATATGGTTTCAGAGGATGACTTGTATAAAGGTTACTTCTTACCAAAAGGCTTGTAATCCCCACTTGGCCACGACGACTGATAAACTGACCCATAGCTCTGCAGGAACCGAAGTGCTACCCAACATATGGTGGGTTGCGTGACTATTATTTCCAGTTATATCTTTAATCGCTTTACCGTAGGGCCATGACGCACGACGAAGAACGATACCCAGAACCTTTCAAATTCAAACCAGAGAGGTTCTTTGATGAAGAAGGAAATTTGAACAGTGACGACAGGATTCTCGCATATGGATTCGGACGCAGGTATGGCTTCAAACATTTTACCACACTGTTCTATGTCCCGAACTGAAGCTCAACTTGACAGAGTATGCGCAGGCAAATATATGGCTAGTTCATTGGTGAGCGATCCTTAGACTCAATTTGTTTCTGGTACTTAACATGGTGATTGAACCAGTTATGGCTCACAATTGCCTCGGTTCTGGCCTGCTTCAACATTGAAAAGGCGAAAGACGAGTTTGGGAATGACATCGATATCAATGATGACTTCGACGAGTTTGGACTATTGGTGTAAGTCATCCCTCTGGTACCACGCTACACGCTCGCTAAGTTTACTGACGACTTTTCCTCGATTACCATAGTCACAAAACATCTTTTAAATGTTCAATTGTGCCACGTTCTGAGATAGCCAGAAGATTACTTACCGAGGATGCCTCTACCTAGTAGACAAATCCGATCCCACAGCAGTACAGAACACGAATTCGAATGTCTATGAAGTAAATTGAACCAGTCGTATTATCAATATATTCCATGCTACTTCCGAGTACCTCATGCACAAACCTCTCTACCCTCACATTTTCATCCAACCTTTGAAATTGTCATAGGATCTCTCTTCGTCACAATACGAATAATCTTTCCCTTAGTATTCATGATCACTGAGTGGTTATAGCATGATCACACATACATTTCTACAGGTGAGGGAGGGCCTCTGTTCTGAATAGTATTCTGCACTTCTGGAAAACTGGTGCATCTTCGGACCGTCATCCGACAGACATCCTGAGCATGTATATCGCATCTTTCTTTTCAAATGAGATAAGAGTGACACCAGGTTCGGCGCCTGGTAAGGACTATACATCCTTGAGTCTCATTATGGCACTCGTTTATTTATGGATCTTGACATGAGCGCTGAGCAATATTGGTAAAAATATAATAGGTATCGAGCGCTCACCTTCACCTTTGGCCGAAGTACGTATACAGCTTTCGAAATTGCCTCAGACTCTATCATAAACGGAGAATATGAAAATGCAAATCGGACGGGACTCGGAGCGGACAGGCCAACAGGTAGATATATCTGCCAATAGAGTACCAGCGGTCACATGGCACAATAAATTTAAAAGCGGGTAGCGATCGCCAACGTTGAGGCTCGACCTCATTCTGCGGGCATTTAATAAATTAATTGCAAAGTGATTCGATTTATACAATTGGGCGCGTTGTCGAAACAGCGATACTGATTTCATTTGTTCGTTGCTTTTCTACCCCTGCACGACTGTCCCCTTATGTGGCAACATGAAACGCCGATGCCCTTTGAGGAGACGAAGTAAAATTTGGGAAGCTTTCCAGTGTCTCTCCTCGAAGGTCCAATAACCTCACGTACTTATACCAGCAATATACAAGGCCTGTAATTGGTTGCGCACTGGCGAATCAGAATTGCATGCCCTCCAATTCGCGTTTTACTCATGCGGATTTCATCAGCACCCCGATTACCCGAATAGGTTTTAAACCCAGCGGGTCAACAACGGCCAACCCAGCCACGCCGAACGCAGCACTCACACCCCCATGCCATAATCTACTTAAAACACAGAATCTCTCAAATCTCCTTCTTCAACTTGACCTCAAACATTTCTTTCAAATACGCTTATGTCGCTGAAGGAGATTGTCCTCAGTTTGCCCGTCGTACGCGACTTTCCCCCAGAGGCTCAGGTCAATGTTTTGACTGGCCTATCATCCGTCGCTCTGGCGGCGTTAGCTTGGGTTGTCTATCGTGCCATCTCTCCTAGTGAAAAGGGGTCTATTCGCCATCTTGGAGGAATTCCGATTTTCACTGCTTGGACCTTCTTTTCAAAGCGATATGATTTCCTATGGAAGCACTTCCGGGAATCAGCCGCGCCTCATTTCAAGTTCCAGGTCCTCCAGGTATAGGTCGCTTCTGTAGTCATTTTTAAAGTTCATCTCTTTGATATTCATAGCACAAAGTCGTGGCAATTCGCGGAGAGGAGGCTCGTAAAGCATTCTTCGACACTCGGAATCTGGATTTCATTGAAGGATACAAGATCTTGATGGGCGCGGTGAGTTTCATTACGTGGTTGGGGTCGGCAAGATTTCCTTTCCTTACTATTCCTCATCCTATCAGGCGCCTCGTCTCAACGATATTTCTGTCGAGAACGTGTTAAATGAAGACGTCTCTTGGTTCAATAAGCAGATCTCCACATTGCTGAACAAAAAACGATTGACGGATGGTACGTCCTTCGGAGCCATACCTTGCTATAATTTATTCTGATATGTATACGTCATAGTTCTTCCATCGTTACTCGGTGATGTCAATAGCCGTATGGAAGGCTGGGGAAAGCAAGGTCGAATGGACCCTTTCAAGAACATCTATGATGTACGTTGCACTATTGGTTCAGTTTTATGATCGGCCTCAAATACTGATTTTTCGCTATTCTTTGTTCCTTTTCTCTAGCTCGTGTTCCAGATGACAGTGCGCATGGCAACCTGCGATGAACTAGCTAATGACGTTCCCACCATGAACGAAATGCAGCGTCTTTACTGGGTCTTGGAGAAAAGCGCCACGCCGACTGCACTTCTCTTGCCTTGGTTCCCTGGTCCAGCCAAGAGAAGAAAGGAAGCCGCCACGAAGGAGCTCTTCACGAAGCTGTATACTGTTGTTGAGACAAGAAAGGCTGCTGAAGTCCCTTCTTCTGATGCCATCGACGTCTTGCTCGGCCAGGGCATTCCGACGGAACACATCATTCAGGTAGCATTTTGCCCTTACGGATCTCTTTCACCTTATTAATGATCGTTTGTTTATGACCAGTTCGTTCTCGCCGTGATCTTCGCCGGGGTCGTCAACACGGGAATCAACTGTGCGTTCTGTTCCATTCCAATCAAAGATTTTACCTTACTTGATCTCCCATTTATATTCTAGCTTGCTGGGCTCTCGTCTTCCTCGCCTCTCACCCAGAATGGAAAAAAGCAGTCAAAGCTGAAATCGACGCCTTAATCGCCAAGCACACTGACACCCTCTCCTCCGAGATTCTACACAAACGCCTTGCAGCCATCCCCATCTCGGCTTGGGAAGACGAGATGCCCGTCCTGGACAGCGTCATCCGTGAGACCATCCGTCTCATTTTGAACGGGGCTGCGTTGCGGCGTAATCTGCTCGATGATCTCACTGTGGCTAATGGCACCATCAAGAAGGGCGAATTTGTGGCGTACTCTGTCGCTGACGCCCATTTGAACCCTGAGATTTATTCCCGTCCTAATGATTTCGACCCTGCTCGATTTGGTCCTGGCCGTGAAGAAGACAAGAAGGCGACGTTCGCTTATCTTGGTTGGGGCGCTGGTAAGTTGTTCTTCCTTATTCCTTCCCCAATATGTGTTTGATTTTTAATGTTCTTTTTGATGAGGTCGCCACCCGTGCACTGGTATGAAAGTTGCCAAGCTTGAGATCAAGGTTATCATGGCTATGATGCTCGCCGGATACGACTTTGACGTGGTTGATAAAAACGGACGGCATATGAAGAATTTACCCCAACCTGATAGGAACGATATCCAGCAGGTACGTTTGGGGTGATTATCTCTTGCTTGAGAGCGCTTTGACTCAAATGTTGAATTGTCAGGCCAGACCTATTGGAGAACCGTGTTTCCTCCAGTTCGACAGAATTGTAGATTGAGTCTCGTCTGTCGTCTTGGCTCTCTGGTGTCGCTCAATATACCATGCATTATTGACCTCTTGCCCCCTTATTCATCACCATATGTGCTTCATGAATATATCCTTCGATGGCTTGATCCAGCCTCCTTATTTGGTGCGAGCGCCTGCTAAGTTCTAGCGGACGTTTTTAGATTAGCTAAAGGTCACT
Source organism: Gymnopilus junonius (assembly GCA_015501075.1). NCBI lineage: Eukaryota > Fungi > Basidiomycota > Agaricomycetes > Agaricales > Galerinaceae > Gymnopilus > Gymnopilus junonius. The sequence goes on along the minus strand of JADNYJ010000076.1, from coordinate 98,359 downwards.
TGACAAAAACTGTGGAAATCACCTCTCTATGTGCACGGCACCGCGCAGACCACTTCAAAGTTTCAGGCCTCCCTCATGGCCCATGGAGAGATAAGTGTGAGAGACTTGCAGTGCTTTACTAATTCCGTGAAGAGCTTATTCGTTTATTGTCCCCCTCTTTCATCTTTCACAGGTTTATAACCTCGCTATGTATCTCGTTCTTGCCTCTTGCTTTCTCGCTGCGTGGTTAATTGGGAAGATCGTTCAAACCCTGATTACTAATCGACGACATGTCCGATATCCGCCCGGTCCAAAGCCAAAGCCCATCATTGGAAATATGTTTGATTTCCCAGAAACCAAGGGCTATGAAGCATACGTTCAGTGGGGAAAGAAATATAAGAGTGCGTTCTTGTACCCATCTCGAATGCACCTGGAAAGGCTGAAGGGTGTACAAATGTTCATAGGCGGGTTTGTATACGCGTCTGCGCTTGGGAATAACATACTTGTTGTGAACAAACTCGAAGATGCTGATGAGCTGTTCGATCGCAGGGCGAAGATGTATTCTGATAGGCCTGTGATACCTATCATGAAATTGTGAGTGCGTTTCAATTTTCAGGAGGCGAAGAGGAGTCTCTGTCATTGCGCACTTTAAGCTGACACTCTTTAGGATGGGCTGGGATTGGAATATCGCATTCCTGCGTTATGGGAAATCATGGAGACTGCACCGAAAGCTTTGTCAACAGATCTTTCGGGCGGAAGCAGCTCGCGATTATCATCCTCTGTTGTTAAAGAAAGTTCATGAAATGCTCCGAAGGCTGTTGGAAGACCCATCAAAGTTCGAGGAGCATAGTAAAATGTGAGTCTCCTTAGACAGATTGCCTTCTTTCAATCGGTGTAGTTGTGTGCTGAATGTTCCGAATGACCAGGTTTTCGATATCTTTGCCAATGGAATCAATGTATGGGTATGAGGTGAAATCCTTTGACGACCCCTGTATTGTTGCAGCGGATGCGTCTATCTTGCTAGCGGCTAATCTATTGGCGCCTGGTGGTACACTGATCAATGTATTTCCGGCTCTTGGACGTGTACCAGCTTGGTTCCCGGGGGCGACTTCTCGAAGGACGGCTGAAAAGATCAAGACGCTAGGGAAAGAGATGCAGAGAATTCCGCTAGAATTTGTGAAGAAACGTATTGTGAGTGAAATTGTGGGTGCAGAATAAGTATATGGTATTGATAATAACTAGGAAGAGGGCACTGCTACTCCCTCATTTGTCGCTGGTTTCTTCAAGAAGAAGGAAGAGGTCGGAGCATCTGAGGAAGAAGAGGAAGCAGTGAGACATATTGGAAGTACGATCTATAGCGGTGAGATAACTTAACGCTTTCCCATATAAGCTCCCACTGACCTTTGCCCAACAGCCGCTTCCGATACTGTAAATGGATATTTTATATTGAACGACGCTCAGTTAACTCATTCATCGACAGACCATCTCGCTAACCTACAGTTTGTTTTACTTGATGGCTGCAAACCCAGCAATACAACGCAGAGCTCAAACAGAACTCGATGACGTGGTCGGAATATCCAGATTACCTGATTTCGACGATAGGCCTTCTCTTCCATACATTGAAGCAATTTATAGAGAACTATTGCGATTTGCACCTCCAACCCCCCTTGGTATGCCACACGCTCTCACGGAGGATGATGTTTATAAAGGCTATTTCATCCCAAAAGGTACTTAGTGTTATATTGCCCTATCTCGATTGACTAGTTGAATTTAACTTTTTGAAGGGACAATGGTTCTCGGTAACATATGGTACGTTAATCAGGTTCCCATGAGGTTTCACCTTAGTTATATAGCATGACTTATTTTAATTTTTGCAGGGCGATGACGCGGGATGAAGAGCTTTATGAGGAACCATATAAATTTAACCCTGAACGATTTCTCCATGAAAATGGCGAGCTGAATGATAATAAAAGGATCATAACTTACGGATTTGGTCGCAGGTCAGTGCAGATCGACCATCCGGACAAAACTCGTGAGCACGGTTGAGGGTCGGGTACCCTATCCGGACATATTCCCGGTTGGTGCATTGGTCAAATTTGGGCCTCCCATGTCGCACTTGAGTATCTTCATCTCATCGTAGCGCGTTCGAGTCCTCAAGACTGTTAATATTTCTTGCGACTTTTAGGTGGTATTTTTTACAGCTCAACCGTAATTGTAGTTTGCTTATGTTTTTAATAAAAAATGATTTGCCAGTGCACATCGCACTGGCACATATGCAACTCCTCCTCTGCACCCCTTTCGTCACATTGGCTTTATTCAACAACTTTTTTTCTCCGGCTGGAGTCGAAACACTACCAATAATATGGAGGACCAGACCAAGGATGTCGATCATCCTTTCATTGAGCAAGAATGGATAGGGAAAGGAAAACTTTCGAGGAAAAGGAAGGTTGAGGGGCTGGATCTTGAAGAGTAATGACATAGTATTTGATCATCTGGTACAGTACATACCCTAGATTCTCTCTAAAATACGTCTATCGCTACGTAGTTTGGTATTCTGATGCTCGTAGTACATTTTGCGACCACCCAGGCAAGTTTTCCCGCTCCAGGAGGCCGAATCCGGCGATCCGGACAAATTTTGGGCGAAATTTTGGCCATATCCCCCTATCCGGACAAATCTGGAAATTTTTTGGGTAGGCCAGGTGCCATCCGGACAAATTTGGGGGGGTCCTGTCCGGACAAAAAGGTCAATTTCGGGATCTGGCCTCCCCTACCATTACCCTGGGTCCTGTCAGTGCTAATTGGATTCACAAGTACCGCCTTGGTCTGAGCAAGTTATATAAATCCAGAGTGTGCGTTGGTAAATATGTCGGCAGTGCGTCAGTGAGTCATTTTACAAACAAATTCCTGATTGGAGAACAGATTTGTTAATAAAATTACTCTAGATATGGATCATCATAGCGTCAACCCTTGCCTGCTTCAATCTTGAGAAGTGTAAAGACGAATTTGGAAATGAAATCCCAATCAATGACGACTCTGACGATTTCAGTGGTTTCTTCAGGTGAGTGACTGCCTATCGCTTCTCGGTAGCTTTGAATTCACTTTTCACTTTTTTTCTAGGCACAAGGCGAAATTCCAATGTTCCTTCATTCCACGTTCTCCTATGGCAGCCGAATTGATTCGCAAAACGAGTAATAATTAAAGATGTTATTACTGTACGGTGATGTTAGTACAGCCTATCAATAATAATGTCTAAGAACCTAAAAGGTAATGTGGTGGTCTAGACCTAGAAGCGCCTTATCACGGGCGGAAAACCTGAGGACATGCAGCGGCCAGGTTACCCGGGACTGACAGGTGGGCGCTGGAACTCACTCGATCAAAGAATACGAAGGCGTTTCAGACCCTTCATGAAATGAATACAAGTTACATTGAAACTGGGAACAAAGCATGCGCAGGACATTACGCAAACAAACAAATGTGACAAACAAAATCAGTCTATGTTTTGTCGAACTGAAGAAAATACTATTCAGTGCTCTCCAGTAGGCCATTGCAAGCACGGTTTATGGTGGTAAGATGAGTTAAACTCCTCCGTATATCCTCTCATTGACTTTCAGTTGACAGCTGCTTCCGAAACTGTAAGAAAAATTTTCACAGTGCCTGTCATCACCTCAGGCTGCTGAACTGATTCCTTTCTTTTAAAAAGACCATCTCTCTGACATATAGTTCATTCTACTTGTTGGCCGTTAATCAAGAAGTGCAGCGTAGAGCCCAAGCAGAAATTGATCGCGTGGTCGGGACATCCAGGTTACCCGATTTCGACGACAGGCCTTTCCTTCCTTATGTCGAAGCGATATACAGAGAAGTCCTGCGGTTCGCTGCTCCTAGTACCCTTGGTGCTCCACATGCTCTCTCGGAGGACGATATTTACAAAGGATATTTCATTCGCAAGGGTAAGCAACCAACCCACTGTCCTGTCTCGGCCAGTTACCTCATGTAGCTGATTATTTTGAAGGAACGATGGTTTTAGGCAATATATGGTACGTTTCTAATAAAATCCTGATTTCATGCAGCATTGGTATATTGCATTTATTTTTTTATTTAGGGCAATGACACGGGACGAAGAGATTTACAAAGAACCCAATAAATTCAACCCTGAGCGATTTATCGATGAAAATGGCGGTATCAATGGCAATAAAAGGATCCTGGCTTATGGGTTCGGCCACAGGTGAATGTTGCCGCTATTCACAATCACCGCATGGATCTGAGCAAGTTATATGAATCCAGAGTATGTGTAGGCAAATATGTCGCCAGCGCTTCGGTGAGTCCTTTTCATATAGAAATATAAAAAGGGGGGTTATTCACCCGTAGTATTTAAACCAGATGTGGATTATTATCGCATCAGTACTTGCCTGCTTCAATCTCGAAAAAAGTAAAGATGAATTTGGAAATGAGATCCCAATCAACGATGACTATGATGACTTGAGTGGTTTCTTCAGGTGAGCACCGTCTTTCTCTTCCCAGTCAAGCGTGAATTTATTTCCTTCCAGGCACAAGTCGAATTTCCAGTGTTCCTTCGTTCCACGTTCTCCCATGGCAGCAGAATTGATTCGCAAGATGAGCAATAATTAAAGATGTGGTTACTGGACAGTGATGTTAGGACAGCGTGCCTCCTCAATATTGATTGAAACTATGTAGCTGTCTTTGGATATAATACGCAGGCAGTTCCGAATGCTCGCTTATCATATATAACCTTGTATGATAATCCACCTATAACTGAATTCGATGGTCCTGCCAATTTGCCACATCTCACTGATTGATTCAAATAGCTAGCGACGCCAACATTAGGGTCAATTATCGTGGAATATAAATAAGCAAGTAACGTTGAGTTGTCAAGACTTGTCAAAAAGTGACAGAAATTATTCTGGAGATAAAGCGACCCTTCACTCGGAGTTTGGGTGCACTCGTCCAGGTATAAAAGCACCACTTATTGTACGATGCACTTTTCAAGTCCCTTCCTCCTTGAATCTCACGGACTATGCAAGTCATCTCCCTCATCGGTCTCTCTTTCATAGGGATCTTTCTTCCAATAAAGACTGTGCAAGCTCAAGGTGAAACCACAGTATGCATCGTACCCAAAGATGTCGTGGCACCTACAGTGAGCATTTCTGCAAATGCAGCCCTAGTTATTATCCAACGCAGACCAACACTAACGGTGATGATGACGATAGGTATGCGAGAACTTCTGCCAGAAATGTTGTACAGTGGAACCCACTTCGCCTGTGTGTGATGGAGCAGGATCAGTTCCCTGGTGCTTTGATCTTTGCCTAGACCACTAAACCTGAGGGTGAGTTTCAACGAATAAAGTAAATCTGGTTGTCTGATTATTTTACTTTGAACTATCATAGCCTGTTTGTAAATTGGATAGATATTTTTTATGTGCAGGAATAAAGATGCCAATGTACTGATCCGTTCTTGGTCCATCTCGGACGAACAAGTCCTTTCACGCCGTCCGATCGGAGAGACCTCACCTGTCGGCCTAACCTTTGCCGGAACTCGGAAATTGAATATCTCACCAAGGAACCTTAAGAACTTTTATTTTCAAACGAATGAGATTTCGAAGGTACTTGCTCCAAAGGTTTTTTATAAGTTTCCACTCCGGAGGCTATTTGCGCCCTTGAGTTTTTCGTATTTCCATGTCTTTTGAATTTCCATGAATCGTTAAGAGATGACTTACGATCTTGCGGTCACTTATATTCTGCACCTTTGGCTCTTCTCTCGCAGCTTGAATGAGAGCTGGCGGTTATTCTGCCTTGTTTCCATTCAGGAGAACGACGCGGAGCACATGGACTGTCGGCACCTGAGCGGAACACATGACGCTTCCGAAATTTTACCCACAGTCCTCCGGTTTCCACATTCTGCGTTTCAACTACCACTGCTGAACGCCGTCGCTCCTTCCCATTTCCTTCTTTTCGAGGCTGTCTGCTTCAGTCTATTTTGACTTCGTCACAAGGCCTGCAAAGTGTCAGCCCTCCCACTGTCGTTTACTGGATCCGAATCAGGAGCCTTCGCTGGCCTCCTTGGCCTATTTTACTTTTTAAAACCAGATCGGTATGGTTGCGCTTTCTTTTCGTTCACCCATCCTAACATGTTCTCTCAATTACCCAGGAACTACACCCGCTAGCCATTTTTGTCTTTTGCGGTCTGATTATGTTGCCAAAATCGCCCAGAATCTTCCAGCACGGTTTCGTCACCGCGATTGGCCTCAGCTTAATGCTCAGCTACGCAGATCAAGTCACTGCACAGTTCAGCGTTGGCGATTTACCTTCTTGTGCTTCGACCTGCGCGTCGACGGCTGCTAATGCCACCGGGTGTAAGCTGTAAGTCTTCTCCAACTCCTGTGCCGCTGCATCTTGCATTCGTATTCACGTGGCTAACATATTTTTCGCTTTTTCGCTGCAGAAACGATACCGCTTGTCTCTGCTCCCATCCGGCGTTCACTAGTGCTACTGAGCAATGTGCGGGTCAGTCTTGTCGTATTGAAGACCAGAGCGCAGTGTTTGGGATCTTGGGTCAACTGTGTGCCAACCGTACGTCTTTCTCGGTCCCTTCGACTTCTAGTCCAACCCAACTAACATTTGGCTGCCCCAGAATCTTCCTCCACTTCCTCCACGTCTACAGCGTCATCTACTCCCTCCACGAGCCAAACTTCCTCGTCCTCTGCTGCCCAGAATACCTCCCAGACTTCCCAAAGATCGACGACCCAACAGATCCATACCACCGGTACAACCACCCAGACGCAAGCCACATCAACTTCGACCACATCTACCCCCGCCCAGACTACCTCTTCCCAATCTACCCCCGCCGTTGCCAATGTACCCACTCCAGCGACCACCCTCAGCGCCGCTGATGGCTTACCGTCGTTGACCACTTCCGGGAGCAGTACGGTCGTCGTTGTCCAAACTGTGACCGTCCCTCAGACGTCATCACCCTCGTTCGCAAACTCCGCTCTGCCCAGTGGGATGCAGAGCGTGATTGTCTCGCTGGCAATCATTGCCGTCGGCTGGATGGGCGGCGCTGCCCTGCTCTAGCCAGCTTGGAACGGGCTTACCTACCCCTCTTATTCTTACTGATAATTTATTTACACTTTGGACTCTTTTTCTTTTCTTTTTTTGGCGTTGTGCTAGCCCCTTTCTGCTGCTATTTCGCTGTACAAGCTATTACTTTTTACACAACGCTTTTTGCTACTTCGACAGCAGCATGTACGTACTTTCACCGTTCGTCCTACCTATCCCATCCCCCCTTGTTACGCTCGATCGCACGCTTCGGTTGCGTTGCTATATCTTTTTGTCGGCAATCATGATTCATTTTTATTGTCTGTTCCCATCCTCCTTTTTTTGACTTTGCTTTTCGACGACCCCCTCAGACTCAGGACTTGCCTAGCCACGATTCTAGTATTTTTTCCAAAATATTGCATGCGCATCTATACCCCCCCCCCAACTATTGTACGATTGCGCCGATTTGAACTTCTGAGCCTTGTCCGCAGCTATCGAAATTCGAATGAAAATCATAATTCAGTCACGATGAATTCTTAGGTTGATATATCATATAAACTCAAGTACTTGTAATGCAAGAGGGAAAGAAAAATACAGATACATTTTAAAGGTTATCCATACAAATTAAACGGATACCCTAATAAATCACACTGCTCTTCCTCTTGCCAGGCAGACAACGAAAACGGAACGTCCATGATCCTCAAAGGCTGCTTATTAGTCGGCGTCACAGGCTGCCAATCTCCCGCGTGCTTCGTCTGCAAAAATGCAGTGGTATTGGTGTACCCACGCGCGGTGAGGTACTCTGCGGCCGGCGTGGGGTTGAAAGTGCGAGCAAAGGAGGTCCAGATGTCGACGCTGACTTGGGACATGATGAGATCATTCCAGTCTCGGAAGGGTTTGAGGTCTTGGCCCATCGTTCCGAACATGTAGTAGAGTTCGCCAGAGTGGCATCTGAGTTTCGTATTCAGTAAACAGAGTGGAATGTGGAATGCCGCTGGGAAGATTATGACTTACCGGTAATAAGGAAGGCTAGGATCACCGTTAGGGAACTCGGCTGTAGCTGGTGGCTCGCAGGTTCCAGGAATAGGCTCGTAACCCGCATAGCTGCGGTCGAACTGGTACGCCCAGACGGAAGGGAACACTCTATGCTTCGCAGCGGCAATGAGGGTTGCTTCGTCAATGCATCTATAATGTATTACGTTAGGTTGACCAGGCCTCAGCGTAACTTTGGGAACTCACCTGAATTGCCCGTCGGTACCGACTCTGCTGGTCAGATTAAACAGGTTATCAAGTGCGTCGGAACCATTAGGTAGAGGGAATAAGGGCGAGTTCACTACAACTTCAGTCAAGTTGGCGCTGAGGCTATAAAAGATATCAACATAGTCCCAAGAACGGTATTAACAGAGAAATGTACCCAGCGCCCTCCAGTTGAGTTGTCAAAGTCGAAGATTGTGTTGGGAAAGAGCCGACGAAATCCGTCCCGTCATCCCTCATCCATCCGAACATGACATGAGCTGGCGCCGCAGGACCACAACCATTGACCTCCAAGTGATCGGTGGTGATATATTTGCCGTCGACGACGATATATCTGAAGCACGTCAATGGATGCCTATCAAAATATATTGAACACCCTTACCTCGGAGCGTTAGGGGCGTTAAAGAGAGTTGATGACGGAACGGAACGAAGACAAGCAAGAACGTCGGTGCTATTCCCGCATCCAACAGCCTCCACCACAGGTTTGCCGAAGGAGGTGTATTCGTCTTCAATGCTTAAGTATTCGGAGTATGCTGTGGCATAACCAAATCCTCCTAGACTGCTCTGTGCAATGGCACCTTGGAAGAGACCAAAGGCGGGTTTGGCAGCAAGAAGGGCACGGACAGAGCCAGCTCCTGCAGACTGGCCGTGTATGGTGACTTGGTTAGGATCTCCTCCAAAGTCAGCGATGTGTTCGTGAACCCATTGGAGAGCGGTGATCTAGGGATTGATTTGTGAGTGAAGAACTATCTTTGGTAAAAGGCTTTATGTGGCATACTTGGTCAGCGATCCCAAAGTTCCCATTTGTGACTCCATCGTTAAGAGCAAGGAAGCCTTGCGTTCCCAACCTGTCAAGAGAAATTAAAAAAATCTGAATGTATTGGAAAAAGACAATGGCAAACCTATAGTTGATACTGACGACCACAACGTCACCTCTGCTGACCATAGTTCCCCCATCATAGATTCCGTCGCTACCTTCACCACTTGTAAATCCGCCTCCGTGAATCCAAAACAAGACTGGCTTCAGGTTAGTTGTCTTCTGACTATTCTGTGGGAGGAATGGTGTGTAGATATTGAGGAATAAGCAATCGTCGGTTCCGTAAGACCCTTGGGTACAAGGAGAGCCGTAGTTAAGGGCGCTGATGGAGGCAGAACTGCTGAAGACTTTGGAGTAGGTGAATTGTTCAAAGGGGTCTGCATATGGGATACCGAGGAATCGGAAGGAGAGAGCGTCGCGGGTTCTTGTGAACAATAGGAGGTTAGGCCCATCAAGCAAAAGAATGGATAAAGGTGGGAAGCAACATACCCAGTGACTGTCAACTTCTTCGACTGAACCTGTACTTGGAACTGTGTGCTTGGATCGGTAGCAATGTTTCTGGTGTATGGCGCGCTTTGCGAGCAAAATGCAGACAATTCGCTTTCGCAGCTGACGCTTTGGATTCCTCCTGCCAATGATACGGCAGCACAGCGGTGAGCAGGACTAGAAGCAACCCAGAATTTTTGTAAAGGAGATGTTGTCTTAAGAGCCAGGAAGTTCATGAGGGATTTGATATCTGAAGAGAAGTGAACGCCTTCTGTTGGGAGAAGCAATTCGTTCAGCTGCTTGCATGACGCTACTGCTTGAGTGTTGGTGAGTGGTTTGCTAATCAGGATAGTCCCATTGTGCTCCGCGGCACTGGGCCCTGTCAAGGTAGCGAATTGAGAGGAATTTAACACCAAAGGGAGGAGGTAGATATCATACAGTATAAATCGTTCTGGAAGAGCAGAGTAATGTCGGAGCCAATTTCGCTCACAGAAGGCGAGGCCAAACCTCTACGAGAGCGACAAGAAGCACTAAAAGTTTTAAGTGATGACTGAGCATCGCGAACGAAGAGGTGACCCAAAACGACTCTCACCTTGCTGACGGTCCTTAAATCATGGGCGACGACGGTGCAAAATTTCCGACAACCACCCGGGACCTTTGACACATGACCGCGACGACGTGCAGTCAGAAGCTGTAGGAAATGTTTCCCCAACAATTTCTAACAATAGAGCGAAGAAAAGCCGTTTAACGTCGATAAAGTGCCCATAGAAGAGGTCCGTGAATGCCAACGAACGTCGAGCTGGCGGTCCGCTGTGCAGAGACAAGGCTGCGTGGAAGTATCACAGCAGGTCTAACACCTCATTGACGCGAAGAATCTGTATTTCAAGAATCTGGAGGCCTGTCATTGTCAAACAAATGTCGAGAACAGGTTCGCTGGCGTGGCTGCACAGCCGCCTATCCATTTTAATCTCAGTTTAAATTTTCTGACACGTGGTTGCCACGACTATTTTTAAATTTTCGAGTCCGGTTATCAGCAACCGCTGAAAATTGACTGTTGGTTTGCTACCGTCACGTACTGCGTCCTTGAATATCACAGTTCGCTTTCGAAGAATGTCTTATGTCTTATGAGTTCTGAGAAGTTGTCCGTTTTGTAAATTACCTCGAGTCATCCAGTGGCTCACCGAGGAGGGAGAATAAACGGGAGGATGGTTAATATTATGAGGCAAGGGTGGTACGTGGTGGCCTCCCTCTCTCCTTACCATTTGCTAAAGAAAGTAATCTTTTTAGTTTGCCTTTCCGATGAAAACTTTATATTTCAGAGTGACCTGGGTTCACTTCCTAAGAATGCTAGCGTTTTAATCCTCAAAACCCCGACCTGGAGCGTTCACTCTCGATTTTCTGCTCACTTCATGACTGTCTTCGGTCCCCACCATGGAACATTCGATGGCTCCGTAAGGTGGTAAAGGCCAAGGTGGTAAGGCCTCTTTGGAAGCACCCAGAGCTGATTCCTGACAGGGTTTACGTCTCTCGAAGCATGTTCGCAATGCCTTCTAGCATGACGTCGGCGCGTCCTACAATGTATCTCTGATAGCCACTTTTCACAGCGTTATGAGCTCGGTTATCACTTATACTCAACGCCAATATTTACCTTGCTTCTCATAAAAGACCGTTTCTAGCATTTTTCGGCGACGAAATTTCCAAGGCATTTAGGTGGACGTTCTTTATCGGTGCGATTTAGAAGAGAACCATCAAGGCTTCGACATCAGATGAAATCCAGGCCTTCAGTCTCCCTCAATACTTACGAGCATGGTCCGATCCTTATCCCAATAAGCATTGGCTCTGGATGATATATAAAGTTGCTCCTGGGCGACAGCGCAAATTCGAACGCCATGCTTCCTTTACTTGGCTTGACGACGGCTCTCCTCATAGTATCAGTATGTCGGCTATACATTTCCTGCACGTTTTATACCCTTGCTTAAAATTTGTCCAGGGATCCGTTCTTGCTTCAGCAATTCCCCCAACACGTCGATCTGAAAGCTCGTTTCCCATAGGATGGACTTCTATCGGATGCTATAGGTGCACCTACAAGCTATCGCACCATAAGTCTTCTTGCTGATCATGAATAAAGCGACTCGTCAGCATCTCGTACACTTCGTATCGCTGCTTACACCGACGTCAATGCCATGACAATTGAATCCTGTATCACATTCTGTGCCTCTGGTGGTTACTTGTATGCTGGCGTCGAATATTCTCGGGTAAGTTGTTTTCAGAGTAAACCATATGAAGCTGATTTATTTTTTCCATAGGAATGCTGTACGAAAATTTTGGTTTTAAGCAACTTCTGAAATTTTTTGAACGTCTCTAATACAGATTGTGATAATGTCATTGAGGCTCCTGGTGCGCGTATCGACGACGGCATTTGCAACATGCCTTGCGTAGGAAATACCACAGAAACTTGTGGTGGTGCTGGGGGAATGAGCGTTTTTCAGGAGTAAGTAGACATTCTTTTTGTTGTCTTGCCCCAGTATGAATTGATTACTTTGAAAGTACTGCATTACCGCCGCCGCCTCCTCCGCCACCCATTCCTGTCATTAAGCAGACTGTGGGCGACTTTCGATACGTGGGATGCTTCAAGTACGATCCTTCCTGTCTACTTTGTTTGGTCTTTTCTCATACCAAGCCAGGGATGGAGTGGATGGAGCAGCGCGCACTCTGCAGACTCAGCTCGATATTCAAGGTGTTTCGGCTGAGATCTGTACTGCCGCATGTAAGGCCGCAGGATTCATCTTGGCCGGGTTAGAATATGGACAAGAATGTTGTATGTCCTTTTTCCTTCTCAACGATATCTCTCATATGTGTGGTACACCATTAATCGTCTTGTAGGGTGTGACTCGTACATGCCGCTTGTCCTTCCGGCCCCAGATTCCGATTGCAACCTGGCTTGCAATTCCGATAATAAAGAACTTTGCGGGGCTGGAAATCGTCTTACGGTTTATCAGGATACGACCGCCCAGCCTCTCAATGCGCAAGTTTGTCTGACTACCACTCAGTTGCACAGTTCAAATGAAGCGTTCGCATTCAATCTCCAGGCTGTCCCTGTCACAGGCGGTGCGCCTCAAATTGTCGGCAATTACGAATTAACGGCTAGCGCTGGTCAGCCAACCTACTTCCAGCTTTCAGTACGTTCAACGTTCAAGCATCCGTTTGGTATGCAATACTTACCATCTCTTTTAGATGGCACCGGTCGATAGAGAGGCACATTCATTCACGCTCTCGGGAAATGTACTCCAGCCAGACGACTTCGAGGGCGAAGGCATTCCAATTCCTATTGAACCTGAGGTCGGCGGTGTACAATGGTTTGCAGCATGGTCGACCTTCACACCTTACAACAAATATTGTGCCAAGGTACGATTTTATTGGCTTCCTTGGTGGCCCAAAACATTCAATTACTGACTCGTTTCGTTTGGTCCAGCCGAACCCCATCTCCTCATTTGGCATTTTCTTTGGACCTCCCATCCTTTCTGTGAACAACCACGCTGATCTCTGGGCTTTATGTCCGCAAGTTCCCGACGGGGAGGTCCTTATTTATTCACCCCCTACGCCTTCGCTTACAAGTAACACCTCGGATTGTCAAGCCATTGTACTGGAAATGACTCAGTATAATCGTACCTTCTGACACGAGTACGTGGACAACGTTCCTCATCTTTCTTAACTGAACATATGCCATTGTCATCAGTCACTTTTGAATTCAATTCGACTTATTCGATTATCGATAACAATCTGACATCGGATTCAAGGGATTTGCCGCTGTTAAGCCTGTCGTTACTTAGAAAGGGCGTACTTACTTCGTTCCACAACAGATTTGTATCAATTTCCAGATGCGCGGCAGAATTCAAGCTTTTTTCTATGACTAACTTCCAGCTTGGCTTCTGTAGTTGATGTGCCGCTGTCCTTGTGAGCGCTGAGAAGTGTGTCTTTGTTTGATAGGATCAAGTCCCTTAATGTCAACATGAAGTATCTGACATTGGCAGTCATTCTTCCTTTCATCAACGACCTGACCTGAAGGCCAATTCCCATGTCTTTTTATCATTTTGATGCTGATGATTTCTTTGTACAGGTACATAGCTCTTATTATTTAACCATCTTCCTTCCGAATGAAAGAGACCCGCCAAAAACCAACAAAGACATGGCAACTAATCTTTCTTCGGTATATTGTGTTAAAAATGGAAAATCCATCACTCACTCTTCCCGATGACAGCGCCTGGGCAGTTACGCGGCCCTTCAGCTTGAGGGCCGATAGGCCAGAACAAGGGATCGACACAGTCGATTTCTCCGATGTCAGGTCATTGAAAGGTCCGTAGACCCAGATGCCTCTGCTTCGAGCTGTAAGTATAAAATGACCGCCCTGTAAATCGCGCAGGTTCCTTGCGCTCATAAATGATCCTCTCTAGTTTCCTTGGCGTATTATTCTTCATTATAGTATGTTCTACCTCAACGTTTTTTGCCTATGTCACTTGCATACTCGAGCACACAGGTCCAAGTAATGGGCTCTCCAGTATTGGAGGGCCGCCAGACAGGGGCTCTTCCTGCAGGGTGGGCCGCACTTGGGTGTTATAGGTTCGTAATTTTGTAATCCCGTTTTCTTGACTGAACGTCGTCTTTCGTTAGCGACTCCACCTCTGCACGAACGCTACGTGTGGCATCATACACGGACCTTAATGACATGACGATCGAATCATGTATTTCATTCTGTAGTAATTCAACTACATATGCATACGCAGGCGTGGAATTTTCTCGGGTACGTCAAAGCAGTGCCTCCGTCAGGAACATTATTGAATTGATATTCCATTTACCTTTCAGGAATGCTGTGAGCAACCCGTAGTCACATCTTCCTTGCCCTTTACCTGATAACGATCCTCAGATTGCGATAATGTCATTGAATCTCCAGGTGAACCAATATCTTCCGTTACTTGCGACATGGCATGCACAGGGAATCCGGACGAAATTTGTGGAGGATCAGACGGCATAAACATTTTCCAAAAGTATGTGTAAAGTAGACTTTTCAAGCCATCTTCTAAGTTCTGGAATCATCGTTCCCTAGTACTGCTCTGCCTCCTCCTCCACCTCCACCTCCGGTACCAGTTATTAAACAATCAGTAGGCACATTCGACTACGTGGGTTGCTTCGAGTAAGTTGACTCCTTGGTTTAGCTTACTAAAGACTGATCCAAAGCTACTTAGCGATGGTGTGGACGGTGCCCCTCGTTCGCTCCAAAATCAACTTTTAATCTCGGGAGGTGTTACAGCTGAGAGCTGTACAGCTGCTTGCCAGGCAGCTGGTTACGTTCTTGCTGGCCTTGAGTACGGCCAGGAGTGCTGTATGGTTCATTCTTCCTCAGATGTTATTGACGAATTAACGACCGACGTAGGGTGTGATTCTTATATGCCACTTGCCATTTCGACGCCAGACTCAGACTGTAGCATGGCCTGCCAAGCTGATGACACGGAGATCTGCGGAGCAGGAAATCGTCTAACTGTATATCAAGATACTAGCGCTCCTCCCCTGAACGTTCTGAGCTGCTTAACAAATTCACAGTTGCACGCTTCGAATGGTGCCTTCAAATTTAATTTACAGGCAGTGCCCACTGCGGGAGGCGGTGCACCATTAGTCGTTGGTAGCTTTGAACTGCCGGCCCAAGTGGGTCAGCCTACCTACTTCCAACTTTCAGTGAGTCAAGTTCACCATTTTTAGTTATCTTACTAAAATGTTGACGTTTTTTTGTCGTGTTAAGACTGCTTCAGTTGACAGAGAGGCGCATTCTTTCTCAATTTCAGGCGGTTCCCTTTATCCGGATGACTTTGAAGGAGAAGGTAATCCAATACCCATTGGGCCGGCCATTGGTGGCTTGCAAATGTTTGCAGCGTGGTCCACCTTTACGCCTTATGTAGGCTACTGTGCCAAGGTAGGATTTCCAAATAAAACATGCATATGCGGATGTGATACTGAAAAATTCTTCGCGTATTTCCAGCCTAATCCAATTTCACACTTTGGTCCATTTGTTGGGCCCCCCGTTCTTTCGGTGAATAACCACGCAGACCTTTGGGCTTTGTGCGGCATCGCACCAGTCATATATTCTCCAATTTCGACATCGCCTGGATACACATTCTCTGAATGCCAGAATGTACTGCTTGAGATGACCCAATATAGCTTCACGTTCTGAAGTTTATAGTTCCAAAATTTTCGGATATAATAATATTATTTTGGACACACGGTGCCCCCCATTGAAGTTCGCTTAGCCGTGGCCTATGCAATGGCCTAGACTCCGAACCTCTAAGACTCCGATTCGGATTCGTCCAGTCCGATCAAGTAACGTGACCGGCCCATTTCTGCCCCGATTAACCCGAGTAATAGTTCCTTTAGAGTTATCGTCCTTGTGTTACCCCGTCGTACCTTTTCTCCCAGACTATATTTGATTCGTGCCAATCCACGCACGATTTGTGATTCCCTGACTTTTATTCCTTGCTATGCTTAACTGTCTCTCCAGCGTGAGATTCAGGTTTCGCAGCACCAGCATACCCGCGGATGTTTACTTAGAAGAGAGATACGAAGCCCTGGAAGGACGTAACTGGAAGAAGGGCACCTAAAAATACCTATCTGAACTCTAATCGACGCAGGACCCACACACAAGGCGGATTAGCATACTTAAACCCCCGTCGCGATAGGCAACAGGTTTCCGATCCTCCCTTATCGATACCCATCTTCATAAGCGCCCGTCCGAAATGCAACCTCCTTCAGTACAACAACCTATCCCGCCTTACCCTATAGTCTTCGCAGACGGGCATGTCCGAAGCGTGGCCTTTTTCCCTGACGGTAGCGGGATCGTGACAGCCGGACACTACGACAATTCAACGCGGATTTGGGACCTTCAGACTGGTCAGCAAGACGGCCAGCCTCTCTTGGGGCACTCTCACCACTCCATCTGCGTGGCGGTTTCGAAACGCGGTACAGACATTGTAACTGGAGGCCTTGATAACAAGGTTTTCCTATGGGATGTGGGGAACAGGCAGGCAGGGAGAGTTCTATTTGCCGATCCAAGTGAGGGTAGCATCTGTACCGTTGGGTTCAACTCCACCGTCCCACCCACTCTCGTTGCGTCTGGTGGGTCGAACAGGGTAATCTCTATATGGAAAGTGAAGCCAGACATGGATCAAACACCTTTCAACTCCATTTCCGTCAGCGACTCTGCGATCTCTTCCATTCAGTTTTCTCCCGGCTATCCGAACCTTATTGCTGTTGCGTCGCACGACAAAAAAGTGCAGATATATGATGCGTACAACGGGCAGAAGAAAGCTTGCTTCGACGGTCATACCAGTTTTATATCGTCTTTGACGTGGTTTCCTGGAGGACAGCGTATTGTATCTGGCGGTGACAAGTCTGTGTGGATATGGGACTCACGTACGGGTAGACCAATCGACGCTCCTCTCCTGGGACACGAAAAGCTCGTCAAATCCGTGTCTATTTCTCCTCAAGGCCGCTTCGTCGCCAGTGGTTCAAATGATAGGACGCTTCGTCTTTGGAACGCCGCCACACGCCAGCAGATCGGGAGTCCCATTACCCATTCGGACCCCGTCAATCTCGTGGCGTTCTCCCCTGATGGAACAGCGCTCCTTAGCGTCACCAATAAAGGCCAGGGTTTCCTCTGGGACACCAAATACCTTGAGGTTGAAGAGGGTCTGCAGTCGACCCGGGGCGTGATCGAGGACCTTGTCTCGTTTTCTGCCGATGCGAGAGAAGAGATACGCGAGTTGATTGAGATCGAGGTACGTGTAATTCATTCCCCAAAATATATGCGACATTCCCAGTTTATCGTCGCCATAGTTCAAAAACACCAGCGAAGAACATGCCGAAGCTTTCAAGGACCAGCGACTTCGGTTTGAAGAGAAGGCAGCTGAACATGAGGGGCGATTCAATAATTTGCAAAACCTTCTGAGCGAAGTGAAATCGGATCAAGAACGTCAGTTTTCGATGCTTATGATAGTACTCGAGGGCATTACGCATAAGCAAGAGAAGCAGGCTAACGATCTTGACCGTGCAATCTCCGGAATCAGGGATGAGAATAAAAATGAATTCCAAGCCCTGCGAGACGCGCATAGCGAACTTTCGTCTCGGCAAGACGCGAAGTTCGTCGACATCCAGAAAAAATTGAACGACGTTCAGAGAGAATTGAAAGTCCTCCAAACTCAAATCACAAACTTGAGTACAACGATGACATCCAGAAAGAACTGAAAGCCCTACAAAATCGAACTTGGGTACAATGTGCGTCTCTGACAATTTCTTAGGGATATGTGACTAACATAAAATCTAGGAAGAAAGCATTTCCTCACGTCCTCGCTCGCGAGTGATTTTCGAGTCGTTGATGCTGTTTCTAGTGAGCGCAGTGAATTTGTTGATTTATTCCAGGGGAATGACTATCGGGTATGAAGACTACTTGCTCGTTGTATTCTTCTTTCCTGCTAGCCGTTTACCTGCTCTCTTTCTCCTTCTTTTTCTCCTCGATCATGTACCATAACGCGCGAACATGGACTGTTGATACATCTATGATCCCGGTAAGCAGACGACATTGTACTTCTTGTATTATGTTCTTGACTACGTAGCTCTGATTTTTGAATGTTGTATGTATCTAACATCTTGGGTTTGTTGTAAATAGTATCAAATATGATATCATATTCGTCTGCACAACTCGAATTGCTCAGGAGGCTGTTGGACCGAGATCAATTCCAGGCTGAAGGCTATGTGGCCGTGAGAGGCCCGAAGACCGAAAGACCGAAATCTGACTTCCGTCACGGTTCCGATTGATGATTCCAATTCTCTTTCCTTTCACAACGCACAGGTGAGTAGAAGAAACCTAGGTCTTCACTATCAGCTGCGGCCAGGGATCTGTGCAAGAGCGCCACGTCTACCTTATTCAAGGTTGTATACAATCTGGGGTGCCACTCACCAGGAGTTTAAAACAGATGTTTCCTCAAAGCAATGACACCGTTATTACCGGTGGAACGTTCACTGTAACACAATTCAGTGGCGCTCAAAAAGGTACACATATTTCGATCATACTAGGCGCAGTCGAATGCAGGAATGAACAAACCGACCCTAAGGATCATATGAAAGTCTTCTAGAGGCCTCCTCGCCTTCTACATTCCACAACTCAGGGGAACGTCGCAACCCTCCAAAATGCCATCCAAAGACCCGCGAGGCAGTGCTGAAGAAAATTTTAGACTGGGTCTGTCGCATTAATGCTGACACTAGAAATGTTATGGCTATTTGGCTTCATGGGCCCTGCTGGGGCTGGAAAATCGACGATCGCACAGGCAATGGCGGAACGGTGCCGCAAAGACCGGACTCTGCTTACCAGTTATTTTTTTTTCAGATTCGACCCATCGAGGAATCATCCCCGATCGTTGATTGCTTCCATTGCATACCAGATTTCCTCTCATTTTCCTAGAGCTCGGGAGCCCATTCTAGATGCGATTGACGTCGACCCACTGATTTTCACCCGATCTCTCCATGCTTGAATCTCCGCCCTTATCGTCGACCCTCTCAGGGATCTCATGGGTTGTGGTATCTTCGCTGAACATAAACGACGGATAGTGACTATCGACGGCCTTGATGAGTGCGAAGATCGTGACGGACAAGCCGACATCCTCCACAGTATTTACCATGCTTTACAACATGATGCTCTTCCATTGCTTTTTCATGATTACTAGGGCCCAGAACATGACATCGCTCACGCTGTTGACTCGTGATATTGCGCGACGCGTCCTTCAGAATCTAATTGAATGATCGGCTTGCGGCGGATGTGGATATTTGCCTGTTCCTTCAAAACAAATTCGACGACATTGAGAAGAACCATCCTCTCAGAGCTCAGATCCCAGAAGATTGGCCGACTCAATCTCTATTAAAGTCATTAATCAAGAAATCATCGGGTCAGTCTATCTATGCTTCGACTGTCGCTAAGTTCGTTAGATCCTCTCGACATCGCACCACTGATCGCCTCGAGGTCATTACCGGTATACCTAGATTCATTTCACTTGTTACGTGACGCATATTTCTTTCAGAAGTTGCATTCTCTGGCCCAGTCTAAATTGGGACGAGTTCATTACTACCGTTACATGTAATGAAAGCACCCCCTGTTGCGGCTTTGAGGAACGAGATCATGGGATTAAATATTCCTCATTTATTGAAAGTCCTAATGTTCACCTCTTCACAACTGGGTGGTTCCTCATTAAAATGTCGAAAATTATAAGAGAATCTGTATGCCCGTTCTTATAATTCTTGTTCGTTTAATACTGACTTCAGAATCTGCAGAAATTCGAGGATGCTAGTAAACTTAATCGCGACTTCCTCAATACATTTGACAGATATGCAAAACAACAATTCGGGTATACTCATTTCTATTTCGCCATCTGCACCTTAGAATGATATTACATGGTTTGTTTATTCGACGACAGAATGCGGGCAATCGACGTCGGCGGCCTTAGCCTGGCGATGGTCTTTAAAGATGAAACTACGAAGAAATGTTACTGAAGGGATACAGGAAATGAAGAACAAGACAAGACGTTACAAGGGTAAGATCTTCAAACCATCCTATAACCAAGCAATCGTACCAAATATTCAAGATACCATTGCTGTTCGGGCCTTCCGTTTAGCGTTACAGTGCCTAACTCCTGTACTTCACAAAGCCGGTAGCTCACGGGAACTGGTTAAACTTGCGCACAAGTGTACATTTGGACCTAGAGTGCAGGCATTCCCGGAAGATGGACGTGAGGCAAGGAAAGCCATTAAACGCTACCTGAAGAGGGCGGACTAATATTCAGTACCACATAAATGTATTTTAGATCCTCGATGTCATAAATTTTTGATAGTCATTAAGTCGTAATATCGTCACAAAGGAGGTACTAGAAAGTAAAGACTCGATACCAACAATCAAGTAATTAAATCATGAAGGACTATGGTCCAGGAAGTACGTTACTATAGAATAGACAGAGATAAAGATAATCAGATGAATGCCAAGGCGATTTGTAGGGATCATCATCCGTGAGACCTCAATGAGGCCATATCATAAAGTTACAGGGAAACCAGTAACCGAAAACATCGAACTGATGTGATATATGTGTTTCTGTTATTTTCATCGCATAACGGTCGTCGAAAGCCGAGATGATCAGAGCGAAAAGAAAACAGAGACGATATGCTGAAGCAGAAGGTAAGGGCGCGGCCTGCGAGCCCACTTTCCAAAGCCGGGTATGATGGCATAGTAGAGAATAAGGAGAGACACTCTCTTGGAGACACATTGAGGAAGACGTCGATGTGTGGTAAATTTAGGTGACGTAGAGTTGCCATTCGTCAGGTCGGCGACCATTGTTGACAATGCCGCCGAAATGGGTATGTCCCATGAGGAAGTCGACGCGCTTCATGCCACTGCGTTTTTCTTCCTCGTACAGCCTGGCGCTATGGTGCCTCCTGTAGCGCTGCTCGTACGCGCGAGTGGCGCGTCGTTGGTCGTTCGGAGAAGGAAACCTGTTGAACTCAGCCTGGCTGATGTTCGTGCGGAGAGAACGATAAGTCGCGTCGAAGACATCTTCCAAGGTGACAAAGGACCCGTTAGACGCGTTGAGTTTGATGGACCATGGAAGATATGGTGTGGTAATTGTCATAAAAGGCAGAGGAGGGTTTGTTGCTGGCTCGCGCAGCGCACGGCTGGAAATAGAATGGCGATTCCGGCTGATGGATGATGGGTGGTCCATCACATCCCAGCTGACGCCGTGCATCTCGAGGTAATAGTGGGGCGGATGGGTCCAGAGTAGCTTGGAGAAGGTTTTGAGGATACGACCTCGATGAAGAATGGGATGATGTAGCCATAACAAATGGTGAAGGCCCCGGAAGTCCATGGACAGCAGGAGGAGGCGTGATAGGCCCTGCAGACGACGGAACGGTTGAGGCTGAGAACGACAGAGGAGGTGGAGTTGCCGGTGGAGGAGAATGGAACGTGTTCTTGTACGCAAAGCGTACTTGTTTAATGTGTTTACCAGGCATTATGAGTTTTCGTGTCACTGTAAAGGTCGTAAAGGAGTAGATGTAAGGTCGGGGTGATTCAATGGGAGAGAAAGAATGAGTAGACTCCGTTACTACTGACCCGCCTTATAAGCCTTTGTGGTCATCTTGTTGTCGCGTAACCGCGTATCGCCTCTCACAGGAAATTTGGAGATCTATTTCCGTGCACTGCATCAGCAAATCCGTTACCAAAACAATCCACAACAACCGAACCAATCACTCCTAAAATATACACTCACCGGAACCCCAAAGAAGCCTTGATAGTACGACAAGTCCCACACGCTAGCCCAATGCTCGGAATACAGTAGGGGTGTAGCTAAAGAGGAAGAGAAACTACGTGTGCTGGCGCTCCGGAAGTTGTAATAAAGTTCCGTTTATTGCGTGAGAATTATTGCATCATCGCTGATACCAACTACGGATACTAGAGCGCCTCTTCGCTCCTCGGTGTGTTTTGGAGTAAGATTGGCTCCTCTTTTCCAAACTCCTAAGAGATGATGACTCTTCTGACGCAAAGGAATGCAGCTCCTCACAGCCTACCACGGCTGAAGGGAATTATGGACGGCCAAATCAGCCCACTCCGGACTCGATGCCCAGACTGTCTGGGCTACGACGATGACGCGTAAGTGTGTTCCGTAGGCAGTGAAAGTGGAACGGAGGAGGGGTACTGGGCGGCCTACACGTCACTAACCAATAGCATCAGAGCGGATGAAATTAGAAAAATGCGAAGGCGGCCACAGCCTCGGGCGCTGGGCAGTTAACTCCATTAGGTGATCCGCCCTCATTTCCGAACGCCATTCCGAAGGTGATTGGTAGCCTCGTGCTTTCTGTTCCAATGACTGCCTCAATATGGCTCTATCCTTGGATCAATGAGTCAGTGTGGTTCACTGAACTGCGGCGTCGGAGCAACTACATCTACATCTACACGT
The DNA here is from genome assembly GCA_015501075.1 of Gymnopilus junonius. Classification (NCBI taxonomy): domain Eukaryota; kingdom Fungi; phylum Basidiomycota; class Agaricomycetes; order Agaricales; family Galerinaceae; genus Gymnopilus; species Gymnopilus junonius. The sequence goes on along the minus strand of JADNYJ010000076.1, from coordinate 75,743 downwards.
GTTTACTATGAAAATTCCGAGTAGAAAGGAGCAATACCGACCCTATGCTTTCTGGGGATGGGGCTTCATTATCTTCAGAAAGAGGTAAGAGTTGACCAGAAAGCCTATTAATGTGGAACCTGGTAGACTGATAATCGATAATTGGAGTGCAATCAATCAATTACTCTAGTAATACCCACGGGGACGCCACTCTCTGCTGACGAACAAAGGACAACGTCATAAAGGTCATGCCGCCACGGATTCAAAATTGTCGCTGTACTTTACTCACAAGAGAAGAATCCACCAGAAAAGGAGTGAATTTTCTATAATCGATACCAGTGTTGCAGAAGTTCAGCTTTCACCACCCATATTCCGAATGAGCAGAACAGGTCACGGTAGTGTGCGATGACAGAGAGGGGATGCATACGATGATGCCCTTCCCCATCCAAATGTCAATCGAGAAGTAATTGAATGGGTTGCGGGGGCTTTCATCGTTCCACTTTCATTAATCCAAACATAGCATTAGCCGTCCGTGAACAGGGTGCGCTATAGCAAAGTTTCTTATTGAAAACTTTAACCCAGTGAATGTCTCCACGTCGCGGCCCCAGATGTAAGTACGCAAACAAAGATGCGGAAGGCCGACGCTGGAGTGATCAAACTTTATAACCTCGAGGCTTGGAGATAGAAGTGGACTCCTTTCTTCAGATAAGAGATTAAAAATACTTCATATCGACAGCGCCAGTGGCTCGGCTGGGCGTCTATTGTGGGCAGCATAGCCGGCAAGGTGAACCTCCGGTGAGCAGCCTCAAGGCACATGTCATCTTAGGTACCGTGGCATTCCGGCAATGCGAAGATCTTATGACTGAATCCAAGAATGGGGCGCAGGTGGAGATAGCCTAACAGCAATAATTCATAGTTCAAAAAGTCCGTTTACATGTACAATCGTGTTTGAATGTCGATTTCAAGCTTTCAAGCTGGACAAAAAAGAAACAGAGCATTTAAGGAGAGAGCGGATCATCTACTTAGTGCATTGGAGCCATTGGAAGTTGAAGGTCTGAAAGAAAGCATCAGTTACGACCACCCATCACGACCAATTAAGATAGGAGTAAATCTCACCTGTTGGAGAGAAGTGTCGATCTAGACAGACCATAGTTCAGCTTGCCTTCTTTTCCTAATACAAAGTGTCTTACCGAGTCCGTTGCAATATACCCACTTCCTTTGCGTTATTAGCATTGCTGACTGCGAGCTGACTGTTAACGTTCAAAACCGCAGCAGCACCGGCATGGGCTTTGGACTGTTGTAGTAGATCGAACGTGTCGACGTAAACATAATCATCGCCTAGGTACACAGGCCAACATGAGCGTTGCAATAGTATCATATTAAAGTGCTCTTATATTTACCTGAAACGGGTCCCATGAGGCTGGAACGGGCGAAGCTAAGACGAAGCTTGCGGTGAATTTTGAAAATTAGAAATGTTACGAGCGGATGCTTGCCTTGGGAGACTTGTCTTGGACTGAATCATCAGTCGGTCAGCGGATAATCGACGCCCGTAGATGAAATATCTACAGTAGTAAGTAGCCTGTTGTGATGCAGAGACTTTCGAGTCAAGTTGATAATAGCCACGCTTTTGGAATGCAAACGTTAGCCACTCGGATTCGCTGGTGACAGGTTAAATTGGCCCGACATAGTCACAGTGGGCGATGCCAAAGGAAAGCCGGAAGGTATACTAGAGAAGGTTGGACATATCAGATTTGCTGAACGGATAGCTTCCCTCGGCAGTACGCGACACCGGATGTTAGTTGGCAGTTTTGCGGTTCTGGTTAATGGCGATGCCGGGCCCAGCTTCAGCCAGTATTCGCTGAAGGTGACGGTCAGGCTGATCTATCAGCTGCCGCGACAACATAAGCTCATGGTGAAGTCCATGACTGGTGGCGAGAGGACTGACACTTAGGACGTAGTAAGTCGAACCAGGAGGACATCCTGATCCATTGATTCCAAGACTGGTGCTGATGAATAAACGGTCATGAATAAATAAATACGACGTCGAAGAATTGTTAATGCGTACATGTTGAAACCTGGAGGCGGAGTAACAGCCTGGGCTGCTACAAGCAGAGGAGAGTACAAGAAGAAAAGAGAAGAGCTATTGCGCTGAGAACTTGAACATGACTGTGTTTTTGTTCTGAAGGAAGACGAACTGAACCAGAGCTTTTATACCAGGAAAGCGGGTCTTCGTCTCAAGAAACTCGGACACATTGAAATAGGGACAGTGGGCCATAGATGCCTACCAGTCAAGAAGACGAGGATGAAGATGAAAGCAGACTGTCAAGTTTGTAGGAGGTCTTCGATTTACAATTCACCCCCGGTTTTCGTGGCTACAAGGTAATAAGGGCACATTGCATCTGTAATTACGAGATTTTCAGTGACCTGTTGCCTTGAATGATCGAAACAACATGGCGCAACTTGAACTCGTGAATGGCAAAAACCTTTACGAGATATTGAGAGTTACATTGTCGGTCCACGAAGGGTGGTTCTATCAATAGGAAGGGAATTTGCTGGACCATACTCACCGAGAAGAACGTATGATGATGCCCAGTCCAATTAATGTCTGGCAAAACCTCGAAATTACACGAAGAGTTTTCGCTCGATATTGAATGCGTCCTGTCTTCTGCGGCAATTGAGACTGCGATCACGAATATAAAATAACGAAACATACCTTCGCTCACGTGGAAAATTCGACAGCAGGCTCAGGGCATACGGCACAAGTAAGCATTCTGAATTGCGCCCACTATTTATTTATCACCTTTACGTTTCCTGAGGTGGCGTTGAAATGGATATCTCCACTCAGACCTTGAAATCCAAGGATATTCCGCGGCGATTGTCGCTCGAGAAGTTCAACTACGGTAAAGTGGCATTATTGTTCGCAACGATGAGACGTTGCTGATCGAAAGCAAGAAAGGGTGAGTAAGACGACAGGGTACCCAATCACATCATTACAAGAGATCACAAAGGATCATAATGTTTCAAATCCTGAGAGAAGCCAAAGGATAAGGACTGCCCAGCCAGGAAAGAATTGCGGACGGTGCCCAGGATTCAGCACAGAGATTTTATATCCCGAAGTTCGTCCTGATGTCTCTATAGAACCAGTATCAGCTCGTAAACAACGATCAGAGCTAAAATACCCAATGATCGTTACGTGAGATGTTCAAATCAAGATAATTCCCGGAGCAACAATGTTCAGGAATGTGTGAAAACAACATAAAATCACATCAATGGGCTCTAGCAGCGCTCGGCTTCAGCGCAAGAACTCGGAATCATAAGGGGTTAGAAGCCATTGGAGGCTTGATTTTGAGAGTAGACTGGGAAAGGTACGCCGGACAGGGGGCTGGAACCTGTCGACATCATGAAGAGGCACAAAAAAGAGTCGCATGAGTCGTGACGGTCGCGCCGTCGCGGGCAGATAGCCGGAATCTACCAAGTCGCGATCAGTGACTAAAAATAAATGACATCGCCTGTACACAGTCTCTCTATCAACTCTTCTGTCACTGACAAGTTCGGGACAGAGTATAGATGTCTTTTCACATACAACCGGGAAAAGATATAGAGCAAGAGTAAGCTCATTCGACCGCCCATAATGTTGGGGTGGTACAATCCCCTATACCCGTTTTGGCTTGTCACAGATAGGTCACAGGCTGTGACGGGTCAATTTCTTGAGACAGCCCTCCTGTACTCTACATCGTAGGATTATCGACGAAATAAAAAGTATAATCTGTTCATCATCATTACAATAGTTAGATAACAATGTAAGTACACTACTAAGCATCTTCTTTTTGCCTTCCGGCGACTATTCAACATGGATCTCAAGAGGTTTGTTCTTTGGAACATCAACTGCGGCTCAAAATGATCAGGTGATCAAGTATCCATTGAAAAAACTGGCTTACTTTTCATTATTTTCAAGCTGGGGTACGACATCAGGCCAATTATGGGTCTAAATCAGTGGAAAAACCTTTCCAAACAAATACTTAAAAATCTTCAAACTCTATTGACCAGATTTTGTGCCATATTGGAGCATCAAATGTTTGTTAGGAAAGGTTTTTGACGAATTTTGCGCCCTAGTTTCTTATGGTTTGAAGTTCTGTAGTGAGTCGTTCCAGTAAGGACATGTAACGAGGTAAGAAAGGGTGAGAGATCTAGGCAGAGTAGATGACAACTCTGCCAGTCACATCCTAGAGAAATCCATAGAGTAGAAAATGTTAAATACAGAAAAATTGCCTCGATGGCATGACAATTACAGGGTGAGCAAGTTCCTCTTGACTACAAGCTAAGGAAAAATTCTAACTACTACATGTTATATACCTACAGTGCTAGTAATATTTTATTAGTAAAAAATGCGATAAAATCGCAGTAAAGAAGAGGAAATAGGTAGTAGAATAAAAGAAATGAGTCATAAAATCATTGGGAGGATGATTCTGGGTAATAAAAAAATGGCAATTGAAAGAAAATAAGAGGGAGAGACAAAATCTACAATACTTTTAAGGAAAAATATCGGCGGCATGAAGTCGTCGGGTTCCTATTAATAAAATAGAAAATGGTGAGTAATAAAAATAGATCAATAAGTATAAAGGATTGTCGATCGCGCTTGAAAGTAGCGCCCAACGCCTTTAAGAAATGGCCAAGAGGCCGGTACCGTGCTTAGTCGGAGTGCACCCTCCACAGTGCATAATAAAAATCTATCAACTGTCCCAAATTTAAAAGTCCGCAAAAGGATTTTGGAGTTAGACATTCAGGTTAGCGTTGTGGGAAGTCACCCAGTCTGGATTACTGGTCATTCAGGTAAATACATCTCGGGAATTCAAAAGTCTTTCGGGTAATATTTCATAAAAAACTTGTGGAACAGTAACTCTTTCCGGGAAAGCATGAATACTATCTGGTAAATGAAAGGTTTCTTCAGGGAAGCGCCGACATTGAGCAGGAAATCATAAGTTTATTTTGGGGATGCTGGAATAACTACGAGAATAACATTTACTGAAAATGTGTCGGGAATACTTCCCCTGACGGACCGCACCGCCATACTAGAGCGATTAACTCAGTTACAACGAATGTCAAATTAATTAGGGGAAACAAGAGTAAAAGGATTTCCTTCTATAGACCCAGTATCTTTGCCGCAAGGCCACACCTGCGTTTCACATCCTTAAACTCCTTCAGCGCCTTCGTAATGTCCTCCATAAACCCATCAAGTTGCTGGATAATTTGCTTTGCTTCCGCCGGAGGAGACCTTTTTTTAGCCTGCTCTCCCTCTTCTTGAACACTATCACCATCACCTATATCGCTATTGCCCCACTCCTTCGACCGATAACCCTTTCTACCTGACACCATACGAGTCATACGGCGCTTCTTCGACTTCCTGCCTGGTTGTGTAGCATTGGGGTACCACTCCGACCTTCTCCTCTTCCTCCCAACTACCGCGTTGTTGACTCCATTCCATTCTGGGTAGTCCTCGTTACATTCCTTCCCAATCGCTGGCCTACCGTCTGCCACTGTTCCCCCCACACTGTCATCCACCTCCTGCATTCCCTCTCCTTCATTGGCCTCTCCGTCATCCACCGCCGTCTTCTCTCTGGCACCTACTTCTTCTCTGAGCTCTCCGTCATCCACCGCCATCTTCCCTCTGACCTCCCCGACCACGTTGGCCCCCCCATTCTCCTCCGCATCCTCACCTACTATCTTCTCCGTTATCTGCGGCTTTTTTTGCACCTCCACCGCCTTGTTTTCCGTCACATCCCCCGTAATGCTCTCTAGTTCTAAGAGGCCTTCCTGTATTTCGGACACGGCGCGACGTAGGAGCTCCTGCAGCTCGGGATTGGCGGTCTCCATTTGCTCCAGTGCTGATTCGATACTCTTCTTAAGAAACTCGATTTCAACCTCGCTCATGGTTTGGTGCAAGGTGGAGGGCGAGGCGGAAGGTGTAAATGATGGTAAGTATAGGTCTTAATAGAGTCTAAGTGGGAGGTGTATCGAACCTATCATGTGACTGCGGCCAAATACGGTCAAATACGGCGCATAGCCTAGGGCCTTGCTGGGGCCCCGATTACAGTGCAATAATTGTAAGACCCAACAGCTATCAAGTGAGCATATTGTCCGTTACTTGTGGCCCCATATGACTGACCAATTCGACGAATATGTATGATCAGGAAGCTAAACGTGTTGCTCGTGACACATTTCTCTCAAACTTTCTACCAGCAGTGACAAGCGTGTTTCTCAACCTCGAATTCGACGGAGTGCTCAATGGCGAATTGTACATAACGAAAACGAATGGCAAGCTTGGATAAAAAGAGCAGTGGAGATTGGAGTGACTACCAATTAATACACGATTTCTTTCCCTGTAATATCAATCAATAAGTTCAAACGAGCACGGTTCGTGCCTCCGTCGTAGACATCTTGTAGCCCAAGGTTAGTCCTACTGAACTCTCGACAGAACGAGGATCTCATTCGTAAATGATCTTTGGACGTTGCCAACGATCCCATTCTAAAAATAAAAATCGAACTAGTCGTTCCACCATCAAGTGACTTGCGTAGATTGCGTTTGCTGAATCGAAGGCCTTCGACCTTTCCGCACACTATCATCGAGCGTCAGAAATGTCTTTCGACGATCAACCAGGCAAAGATATAGAGAAAAATTCTCTCGCCCATAGAGTCTACCGCGATGTCCAACCTCAAGGAAAGATTATCATCTCAGTCACCGATAACGATCTTCAGGATCACCACGTCATAACACCAATTCCAAACTCTTACGACGTACCTCTGCATTTTACCTATGAACGACTGACGCCTTATACTTCCCCATTAGACTGCTGTAGCGATTGCGTTCGACCAGTTAGGCGAACATCTGTCCACTGCGGACGGACAGACTATCCTCGAGAGCACCTACTTCAAGTATTGGATGAGATTCCCAGAAGGTAAATCATTATGGGCGAAGTTGCCTCGGGAGTTTTGGATGAGCATTGTCAAAGACGGGGATCACTTGAAATTATGCACCATCCCGACTCGAAGTGTGCAATCCAAGATTACTGCAGGCCCCGTTCAGGTTACTACGCTGATTAAACTCATCCATTTCAAGATCGGCGAGTTTCGCATTATTAGAATGATTGTTAGGCCAAAGATCTTGGAGGTGTGTCCATTTTCCTGTGCTGTAAATTTATTATATCTTACTCATTAATGTCACAACTTGAAATATGCTGTTCAGAAAGCTAAACAAGTTGTCAGAGATGAGTTATTCCCGGGTTCGACGATAACATTGGTGATATGGATGAAGCGTATCGGTAGTAAAACCTGGCAGAGTGTAACTAGCGAGGATGAGTGGCGAGCTTCGATAGATGATGGGCTGGAGCTTGGAGTTACGGATTAGCTGGCCTGCGCCTTCGAGATTTAGACACGTATAAGGATGACCGTGGTTCACACCAGACGTCAACTTAAGATAAATTCGCATCGAATTTCGATTGGGTTTGTCCTACTTAACAACCTTACCTTTACTCTGAGGCGCTGTCGGGAAGATCCAGTTTCCCGCGTGCACACAGCTTGTCAGATCACTAATAAAGGTGACTGGATTCAAAAATACTTTGATCTAAGGCGAGGCACCTTGCTCTGGTTCATCACATCCCTTCTGTCGAAAGTCGGACACATCATAACTCCTAACATCAATGACCGACCAACCTGGAAAGGACGGAGACTCAGAAGTTGGACAGCAAACCACTCCCTTGCGGAGGTTATACGATGATACGATTCCACCTAGAAAAATCCTTATCTCAGTACCAGACAACGAGCAGAAGGAACATCATCTTGTAGTGCCCATTCCAAATTCTTACGATGTGAGCATTGTTTTTCAGAACGTGATGATTCAGACCCTCATTTCGCGATTGCGATTTTTGTAGGCAGCGTTAGCGATCGCTTTTGATCAGTTGGGCGAATACTTCCTCAAAGAGGCTAAATTATTGCTGGAGGCTGCATACTTGGAATATGGAATGAAATCCATCGATGGTAGTCCTGTGTGGGCAAAGCTGCCCCCCGAATTTTGGAAGGAGATCGTGAAGGATGGAGACCATCTCAAGCTGTGTGTTAAGCCAGCCGTAGACTCGGATGAAGCAAGCATTGAGAGACCGATATGGAGCAGTAGGGGCCTCCCGGTTTCAAGGCGTAGTCGAGGCCGTTGGGCTACGCGGGGTGGACGCTACATCGGTGACTGAATGTCCTAAATAGTAGCAATATGGGTAGCATACACGATTGGATTTTAATAAATGTGAAAACTCAGGGTCGCTCAGAGTCATTTCTATCCGAACACCCAGAGACTAGCACACATGTTTGTTTAAGATCAAAGAATAGATGTCTGTGACGAAAGGGCATGGGAAAGATGTAGGGATTGGGGTGCGGTTTTAATAGCTAGGTTGCCTGGCAAGTGTGATGGACGGGCAGTTCCTGACATTCCTATCGGGCGTAGCCTTACAGGAAAATCAACAGGAAATGTGAAATGTAATCTTAAAATGAGTGACATTGGTATGAACAAGAAGTTTTGCGCTAAAGGAGTCTATTACCATCGACTCCAATCTCCGCGTATGTTTCGGTCTTGAATATATCATCAAAATATCCTAGCCAGTCCCTCTCGAGGCGTGAGTCCACAGTAACCCATTTTGGTGATCCACCGACATGCTTGCGTATGCGCAAATTAACGCCTCGGGTAGGGTACCGTTTGTAGAATGTCGTCAGAGCAAAACGACGTGCGTCCTGCGAAAGGAATTTTAGAAGTGTACTATATAAGCAAGCCAAACGCACCTCATAAGACCTAGGAAGAGGGATAATCACACTCTCCGACTCCGCAACACTTTCTTCCGGCTCAAGTAACAGAAATTTTGCAAGTCTCCCTCCATCTCGAGTCCAATCCAAAGGTGCAGGCGGTTGAATGAGCAACCTCAGCTCATCACCGTCACCGATGACGTCTGTCCAGAACCCAGGAGGAAGTCTAGACCAAACAACATCCCCGGCGGAAGATAATAATGCGTAGTTGAAGAATGCCTCTTCCAAGAGAGAGTTTCGCGTCGAGATGGGAGAAACGGATAGGTGGTGGCCGAGCGCATCAAATGCGACTGATTTAGCCGCCTGGGTAGTTTAAGTGGTCAGTAAGACTGCTGGCCGAAAAAATGAAAGTATGAAATACAGGAATACCTCATATGACCTTGGTACGGGAACAACGACGTGATGATGCACCAGATCCTTGTCCGCCACTGAAATAAGCACCTTGCCTGATGTTGGACGAAGGCTACGGATTTTTCGCAGGTCTCTTGTTAGATTTTCGTCAAGTATTGATGTCATTGTGAATGATAAGGTATCTTGTGTAAGTGATGAGGAGAATCGAACAAAAGAGCTGATGGTGGTTCAGAGCAAGATTCGAATGGTCTAGACTTGACCATAATAGGGGAATTCAAAGTTGACGCAACGGCCGTTTCAAAACGGTCGTTGCAGTTTTGATTACCGGGATTGCAACCGTTTCAACTTTGATAGCTCGAGTACCCCCTGTTTACATCTTCGAATTTTAGCGGCTGCAGTTCCGACGGAGTTTTAAATGAGATGGCCATGATCTGTGATCAAAGATAGTGATCAGTGTCCGCTTTTTACGTTCAAAGCCTCGTCGCCTGCCCTCCTCTTTATCATTCAACATGCCTCGGGTCACAGAACGTCAGCAAAAAACTAGCGAGCTTGTTGATGCCTTTGTTGTGAATTTTCTGGCGCAACTTGAGGGTGATATGTGGAAATCCACGGAAGATTCGGACACAGACTCTGACAAGGAGATGTATTCACCGCTGTCTCCTCGAGGTGATGTACTGCAGCCTGAGGCAGAAATTTCAGACTCTGAATCAGATTCCGGAGATGTCATTTCTGCAGCCATTATTTCCAGTCTAGAGCAGCTACATGGTGAACGATATCAGGCAGATCGACGTGATATTCCGAAGACCACTGACAACTTACGGATTTTACTGGATTCCTATCGAAAGAACTTCCCAGATATCTTCCGTTCATATGTTCGCTACACCCCCGAATGTTTTGATGAGCTGGTGAAATCGATTCAACATCATCCGGTCTTCTCAAACAATTCCAACAACCCACAAATGCCTGTCGAGGATCAAGTGGCCATCGCTCTCTACCGATTTGGGCATTATGGGAATGCTGCTAGCACAATGAAGGTAGCTTTATGGGCAGGAGTGGGCTACGGCACAGTTCGCAATGTGACTATTCGAGTTATGACAGCAATTTGTGATGAACGTTTTCGTCGAGTTACCATGCCATGGTCAAATCCACAGGATATCGAGCGCGCAAAAGCATGGGTGGAGGGAAACTCTTGTCCTGCATGGCGCGATGGATGGGTCATGGTGGATGGAACTTTAGTCCCTCTTTTTCAACGTCCACACCATTATGGCAGTCAGTACTATGATCGAAAGTCGAATTATTCAATGAATGTCCAGGTGATGTCTTGTCAACCTCTTCATGATGAAATCATATCTCATTCTCTTTATCAAGGTAATATCTCTTCCAGACCTGCGAATTGTTGACTATGGAATCGGCCTTCCTGGGAGCCAGCATGATGCCACTGCTTGGAAGCAAACACGACTACCAGATGAACACGAAAGGCTTCTTGGGCCCAATGAGTTTGTTTGGGCTGATTCTGCCTACCCGTTAAAATCCTGGTGCCAGTCACCATATAAAGAGTGAGTTGTTCTATTACATGTGAACATTCCATTTATGTCCACTATATAGGCCTGAAAAACTTGAAGCTCAGAATTCACAATACAACTATCATGTTTCACGTATTCGGATACGGTCAGAGCACTGTATGGGTTACTTAAAAGGCCGATGGTCTTCATTACGTGGTCTGCGTTTGCGAATTGATGACCCCGAGACACACCAGTTTGCCACCTTGTGGATCGCCAGTTGTATCCACCTACACAACTTTGCTCTTGCACATGAAAACAAAGAAAACCCAGAAGCAGATGATTTTTTTATTCAAGGTCAAAGTATACTGCGAGAGGACAGGGAGCGGCAGGAAAGATGGAACAGGGAACGACAGGAGAGTATGGATGAAGAAGAAGAAGATTATGGTGTGGATGAGCGCGTAGAGTTACTCGAAGGGAAAATTAAACGGGAGGAGTTAAAGAAAGCATTATTTCAGTATCAAGAAATAGCGGAGATGTAAAATATAGATTTATGTTTGTTCAGAATTACCAGCCTGAAGGCGTGCAAGCTCTATCTTCTTATCAAGAACTGCAAGTTCATGTAGACGCTGGCGTTCACCATCCTCATGCTTCATGCATTCAATAGATAACTGGTTCTCAGAATAAATCAATGCCCGTTGACGCTTTCCTTCTGCCCTGATGCGCTCGGTCTCTAAACGGCCAGCCTGGTGAGCTTCAGTGAACTCCTTGATTGTGTCAAGAGTATTAAGTTTGCGTTTGGATGGAATGGTCTTGGGTGCCTCGTCAACAACATGAGTGACCACAGGCGTTGATGGGACCACAGCTGCAGAAGCCGGAGGAGATAAGGAAGGAAAGGGTGCCAGTGCAGTTTGAGCAGTGGCAGATGGTGTCGCGCTTTCTTCTGGTGGAGGAGATGATCGCTCTCGCATACTAGAGTCGTCGTCAAAAGGAGGAGCAATAGGTGACGCCGAAGCATTGAGATCTGCCTCGAGGCAGTTCATATCCCATTCCGGAGACCCACTGCGATCCACAGTAGCCACAGCACTGCCAGTAGTGACAGTCAGTGGGGTCATCGAAGTGAGAACACTTGTGTTCAGAGAAGTGGTGGAGTTGGCGAGAACACTTGTGTTCAGAGGTGTGGTGGAGTTGGCGAGAGCAGACATGTCATATATGGGGCTGCCACAGAGAAGGAGGTGGAGACGGCGATACCACGGAAATTTGAGCTTCATCTTTTCTAAATTGAGGGTAAGAATGAATAAAAAATGAGAATGTGAAGCTGAACATACCCCAAACATTCCCAATAGGACTTCCACTGATAATCTCATCCTCGCGATCAGCCATGATCAACCCATGCCCTGTCTGCTGAAGTTGCTTGTGATATACGGAATAGCTCTTCTTGAGGCTGGACCACACCATCAGGTTTTCATAAGAGAATAAACGAGATAACGATGTACATATTGATACGATTCTTGACGCTGTTCCCAAGCTTAGCGACCGGAAGAGCAGAGTTGGGGAAGATTGCCTGACCAATGTCACGGCAGACCTGGGCTGTGGTAAGGCCACCACTGGTCGTCCCCGGGACTATCTCGCCCTTGAATCCAAATGCCTGTCGGTAGCTGGCATCGTCCTCGATCTTGGTAATCAATAATCAATGCATCGGTGTATTTCGGGTACTTATACCAACTGTCAAGGAGTCAGTATGCTGTAAATAAAAGATCTGTTCGACCTACCTGATCGCGTCTTCATCTGGTGGGTTCTCCTTCTCAGCCTGCCCACCAGACTCTTCGGCAGTAGAATCTTTGGGTTTGGACTTGGGCTTGCTCATTGCTTTGGAGGCCGGGGCTTGTTTCTTGGCCTGAGTTTTTGCTTTCTTCACCTTTTCAAGCAGAAGCTGAGCAGCCAAGATTTTTGAAGGAGATGGAGGAGGAGAGGGTGCCATATAGGGTATAGATTATATGAAATAGTAGAAGATTATAAGAGTTGTTTAACGGAAAGAGTGTGGTGTCGCAGGGTATTAAACAAAGTAAGGACACGTCTGAACGCATTCAGACGCGTCACTCACTGTGAACGCATGCTTCTTTCAAGCCCCGACGTGATGCCGGTCTCTGTACCTGGCGGCGCATCAGCATCAGCATTGCAAATTGAAGAACGTTTCAATTTGCTGGCTCCATCTGCAACGTGGGAATCGAATTTGGATTTCGTAGCAACCGTTTTGAAACGGCCGTTGCGTCAACTTTGAATTCCCCTAATGACGTCGTGCGAATTGGCCCGGAGCCTAAATATAGATTTCCGCGGTCTGCACGCGCATCCAGTTCAAATCTAAAAGCGGGCGCATACACAAGACATACTCCTTACAGGCAGTTATTTATCGAGGACTTTCCATTACAGATTGTGAAAAATATAGAATATAGCACTTTCTATTATGGTCGATATTTTAAGGGGATGAAATTGTACCTCAAACTTCGAGAAAATTGTTCAAGGGGGAAAATGCAGTAATTTACTTATGATCAATATCCCCACACGCCTATCTCAACCTCTTTATCATTTACTGCTGTCAGAAGCTTCCAATCATGATCATGTACCTTCGAGTCTATTCCTCTCCATTGTTCAAGAGGTCCCTTTTTGACGAAGAGGAATATTTCCGACAGTTGTTTACTTCCATAGAAAAGTGTCTTGGCAGTAAGCGTTGCTGCCTATTTATTATCCGACATTAGCCGCGATAATGTACATGTGGAAGTTAAGCTTACATTGTAACTTGCAGGCCATGGAAATGTGATAACGCTACCCATCCGAACACGGTCATGTGCAGATGGGGATGGACTGTGGAGCAGCTCAATGTATTTGACTGTTCGATTCCGTTCACTGATTTCAGAGTCCGATCTAAAGCAGAGAGTAAGGAAGTCCCCATCTCGTACAATGAGATTCCAGTAGTCGGGTAGAAGTTTCGCTGGCTCAGATGTGGTGGTCGGTGTTGCGTACAGAAAATATGCATCCTTGTATCGTGAATTCACGTTCCAATTATCGCTACGAATGTATCCGCTTAGTTGGTGGAAGGCAACCTTCAAAGCCTCCTGTTGGGACAATTTTGTAGATGTTGAAGTGATTGTCAGCACTTATACCTTGGTCAGAATGTGTGCGTATGCTTACTTCGTATGTATCTGGAATGGGTACAACAACATTGTTTCCACGGTAGCCAATAATAATCCTTGCACGTCCCATACGCGTAATGTCGTACAGGCTAGACAAGTTGGTATAATCTCTGTGAACAACCTGACGCTCTGGGTCTCTTCCGGGTTCGTCAGTCATGATGGTGAGTACTGAGTGGGAGAAATGTGTAACGTGTAGATAACATCTCTTATAAAATCAGATTGTATCAGGTTCCAATCAGGCTCCCATGCCCACGCCACAGTCAGTGGCCATCTGCGAGTTTTGAGAGGTGTTTTCATCAGTCCCTATCCATACACGCTATTTCCGTAAAATATTCAGAACAGGGTTGACCTGCGATGGCGTCCTTAAGCTTCACCAAAAATCTATTTCATATCGTGCCCTACTTTTCTCCATTACGATAATTCAACTCCTGATACGCCATTGTCACCGGTCACCTGTCATAATTATCCCTTTGAGTATACTGATAATGGTTCATATGACACAAAGGCTTGATCTTACTGTAAAATATCCTCAATTGGACAGAACAGAAGGACTTCTACTTTAGTATTCAGGCCGAGGTCGAATAGCAACATTAATTGCAGATCGGTTGGAGTAAGTCCTTCATTCACCTTCTTAATGAGTCGAAAGAACAAATGCACATTGCGCATGACGATAGCATGAGTATTCGAATCCCTTACTAGGCCTGTCGAAAAGGAAAAAAAAGTTGAACTTGAATACGAGCTATTTACAAAAAAAAATCGAAATCATGCTTTTACACCCTCCTCGCACGCTTCACCCCCAAACCCGGAACGGAAACAGAAGCAGAAGCAGACGTAGAAGAAGTACCTGCCACTGACGTTTGTCGATGGAAAGGACCCAATGAAACAGAGGAAGCGGAGGAGACAGACGATCGATGGAGCTGACCCTGGAACTGCTGGTGCTGATGCTGAAGGTGAGCTTGCTGAGACTGGGACTGGGACTGTGACTGGAGATACGCAAACGACCCGTCCTCCCTTCCCAGATCAACATCTAATTCACTCTCCTTCTCTTTCCGTTGCTATTAATAATAAGACCCTCCCATGGTGCATATGCGTGCTGATGCTGCTGAAGCCATTCACATTTCCATTCACGGTCGGAACGATGATCTGCGGATCAATCTGCATTTGCATATCCACTCTCTCTTCGACCTCTTCGACCTCTTCTTCACCTTGTTCGAACTGTTGTATGACTTCCAGCTGCTGCTCCTGCTCCTCCTCATTGTCTCCATCCGCTTCAAGCTGTGCATCACCACCACCATCGCCTCTGTAGTCATCATCACCAGCGATCTCCTCATCAAGCTCCTGCTCCTGGATCCCTACTCCCTGCTCTTCACCAACACCCAGCCCTTCCATCTCCTCCACAATTCTCACAACTTCATCCCACGCCATCTTCACCTCCACCTCTTCCTCCTGCTGAATGTGGTTCAGGACCCCATCCCCGGCCCCACGACCACTACCATCCTCAACCGCACCCTGCACCGCATCCTCCTCACACCTGATGACCTCATCATCCACCATATCTTGCATCTTCCTCAGCGCACCTGAAAGCCGCGCGTATCCGCCCCCTGGTCTTCTCTCAACCTCCTTTCATGTGATCTCAGCGCTGAGGTGGACAACGACAGCTGCGCGAGGAAAGTGAGATAATGCTGTGGTTGATGGAGCAGGGGTTGCAGCTGCTGGTGCTGGTGTTGGAAATGGTGATTCGCATTCATGTTCGAATGCGAACTCGAAGCAAGAGAATGAGAGGCCTGGGCTTGAGATGCAGACAGAGCAGTGATTAACACCTCCTTCCACCCCGCCGCGAACGAATGGAACTGCAAAAACGCGCCCTTCCATTCTTCCTTCTCTTCTTCCATAGCGTTCATCTCAGCATGCAAGGAAGCTGCGAGCTCTTCCTCTGATTTACAGTCGCACGTCTTGGTATTGTTGGTGATGGTGATTTCGTCACTCGGCCCGGCCTCTCCAGCCTGAGCAAGAGCAGCGGATGCCGCTGCTCGTTCAGGTTCCCGTTCCGCTGGTGCTGCATCCGCGTCATCACCAGTAGGAGTGATAGTGGTGGTCGCTGGTGAACCAGTACCATTGACTTGTGGCTGTGCTGTATCCTTCTCCTTCTCCATCCCTTTCGTCTTGACACCCACCGACTTCTGCGGTGATTTTTGCGGAGACATGGATTTCTGAGGCGACTTGCTCTTGCTCTTGCCCTTCCCCGGATCCAACACCGCCTTCACCCCGGCCCTCCCGCCCCCATTCTCCACCAGCTTCCTCAATTCGCGCTCCAGCTCGGTGGTCTTGCCCCTCCCAGCGAGCTTGAGGAGCTTCTTCACCACTCTGTTACGCTCTTTCTCTTGTTCAACGGGGTCGGTTTCATCATCATCTTCTTCGCGTTCTTCTTCCTGATGCTTTTCTCCTCCTTGCTCCTGTTGTTGTTGCTCTCCTTCAGCGTCGACACCCCTCTGTGCTGCATCGGCTGCCTTCTGCGCCTCCGGACCCATGTTCCGTTCGTGCTGCTGGTGTTCATGTTCATGTTCGTGGCCTGGGTTCTCCCCATGTTCGTGCTCCTCCCCCTGTTCAATCTCCATCTCCATCTCCATCTCCATCTCCTGATCACTCTCCTCAGGCAACGGCGACGGAGTGGGCGAAACTGAATACCTAGGCCTCCGAATGAAATTAGATGGCCCTGGGGCAGTTTCATTTCTGCCGGGAACAACAACAGCCTTGGCACCAGCACCAGTATCAATACGACCGGTATCAGCAGCGGCAGCGACATCAGCACGAGCAACTGCACCATCAGCGGTACCAGCTGCACCAACAGCGGCACCTCCACCTCCAGCAGCAGCAGCACCATCACCATTACCATCACCATTGGCAGCGGCAGCAGAGGTGCCTGCAGTCGAAGATTGAGCTGGAGCCTGGACTTGTGTCTGAACCTGCTGGTGTCCCCTTCGACCCGGTCTCTCATCCCCATACTCGTCCTCATCCTCAGACGACGAGGAAGAGGAAGAGGAAAAATCCCTAATACTCGGACCCTGACCTCTCACACGCGGAGGCTGCACTCTGATACCATACACCCGTTCCCGAGGCGGTTTCTTCGCTTTTGGTTGGGGCTGGGGCGGAGGCGGAGGCTGAAGTTGAGGTTGAGATTGAGGTTCAGGGTGGGATTGGGATTGGGCTGACTGGGTTGACTGGGACCGAGCTTGCGCAGTCGACCTTACGGCAGCTGAAATCGCCGCCGAAACTAGAAAAGAGAAAACAAATTGTCAGCGTCAGCGGCGTTATGTCCACCTTGAATCGCAAGAGAGGGGGGGACGTGCAGACCAAACTCACCGTTAAGCCTGGGCTGTTTGGTGGTTGGCGTTTTCTTGGTGCTGGAGGTGATGATCGTCTTGTTGGGTTTTTCTTTTTCTTTGCCTTTGCCTTTGTTCTTGGAATTCGCAACGGAGGTTGAGATGGAGACCGAGGCTGAGACTGAGCGCGATCCAGATCCAGTGCGTGAACCACCTCCATTACCAGTGGTAGAAACAGATCCAGTGGCACGTTTATCCGTCGACTCCGCACCAGCACCACTATCCACATCCATCCGGTCTTCCTCTTCCTCTTCCTCTTCATCCTCATCCTCATCCTCATCCTCCTCACTCTCACTACTACTACTCCCCGTCGAATCAAACAACGCCCTCTTCCTCTTCTTCTTCCCACCCCCCTTCATCCTCCTCTCCTCCTCCCTTCTCTCCTCCTCCGTCTTCTCCCCTCTCTTCAGCTTACCCAACCACTTGCCCGTCGCACCCACCCCAAACAGACCCTTCCGCGACCGTTTCTTCACCCCAAGGATCCGGAGCGCCTTCTCCGTGCCTTCCCTGCCTAGTCGGGCTAGGTAGGTGTTGTAATTGTGATTCTGAATCGAGGTCGAACCGGAACCGGAACCCGAAGCGGATTTGGAAGGAGAGGAGAGGGCGATGGTCGCGCGCAGCCCAGAGGCGGGTGAGGAAGGTGAGAGGGGGAGGAGTTGTTCGAGGTAGTAGAGTTTTTGGCGGGGGCAGGCGGAGCGCCGGGTGCGGCAGCCGCTGCAGGATAGGTCGCGGGTTGAGAGACATTTTTGCGCGCGGCGGGTGCAGATTTCGCAGTTCTGGAAGGGGAAGGGGGAAAAAAAGGGGGCGTGGTTAGTTGATGAACGAGAGCGGGGGGTGCGGAAGTCATGAATGGACGACGACATGGGAAGGAAGATGCGAATAGTAATACGAATATGAAAATGAAGCCGAATGGAGAGCAAGATGCGTTGAATGCAAAGAACCACGCGTGCTTGCTCGCCATGCATGCACGTATATACACATATATAGCACACACATATGTATATATATAACAACGAAAAAAGAAAGAAAGAAAGAAAGAAAAGAAAGGGTGACATACAGGATGCTTCGCCAAAAACTCTTGGGCATTCGGCAGCGTCTTCTTGATCCCTTCCAGCTGCTTCACGAACGCCAGCTCCTCTTGACGCGTCAGACCCGTGTCGGTATCCGTACTCGGACTATCCACAGGCGCCGATGCCGACGCAGAGGCAGAACCCGACGGCTTGCTGGGACCACCGCCCTTACCAGCGCCATCACCTCCCTCTCTCCCTCTCTCTTTCCCCCTGGGCGAGGGTTTATGCTGAGGCATAGCCCTCCCCTTCCCCTTCCTCTTCTCCATCTCCATCTCCATCTCTTTCTCCTTCTCCCTCAACACCGCCTTCTTATCCACCAACCCCCTCTCCCTCTCTACCCTCCTCAAATCCTCCCGTCTAGCCTTCCTCTGTCGCGGCCGAGGATCCAGCGACCTCACCCACGCCGTGCGCTGAGTATTGGGCCTATACGAGTCGCAGAACTGCAGCCGCTCGTCGTCGCTGGATATACTTGTCAGCGAAGGGCTGACGTTCTTGGTGTCGTAGGTGATTAGGGCAGGTTTGTAGGGCACGGAGGTGGGGTTGGGATTGGGATTGAGATTGAGATTGGGATTGGCGCTGGGGTTGTTGCTGTTGCTGTTGCTGTTGAAGGCAGAGTTAGGGGGAATGTTGGAATGGGACGCGGAGAAGGAGGGGCGGTCTTCGTCTGAGGAGCCCGCGTTGATGGTGGATATAGGGGTGAGGGGGTCTTCGTCCTCGTTATTGTATGAACCTGGGCGGCCATGGGGGTTGGGATGAGAGGACGAAGGCGAGGGAGAGTGCGACTGGAGCAGACGCGGGTTGATGGTCGTCTGGAGATGTAGTTGAGGGTGTGCTTGGAGTTGGGGCTGATGTTGGAGTGGTGGTTGTACTTGGAGTTGTGGTTGTACTTGGAGCTGTGGTTGTACTTGGAGCTGCGGTTGTACTTGGAGAGGCGGGTTAAGTTGCAGTTGACGTTCGCGTTCATATTCCTGATCTTCGCAGCGAATTTCATTATTCTGATAGTCCTGGATTTGGCTTCGACGGTCGTTTCGGGTTTCTTGCATGGTATCACGGTCATCATGTTCACGCTCATGTCCATTAAGATGCTGTTGATCCATTTGATCCACCGCATCTGCATCCGACGGGGAGAGAGCATGGTCGCGGTCGTGTCCTTGTCCCTGTCCTTGTTCTTGTCCATGCCCGAGCTCGTGCCCATGTGCCAGCTCGTGTCCATGTTCAAGCTCATGTCGACCCCCATGTCCAAGCTCAAGCTCATCCACAGGCGTGTACCTATCCATATCCATCCCCATCCCCGTCTCGGGCGTATACCGCCCCAGATCCATCCCGAATGAGGCTGCATTGCTATCATCATTATCATTGTCGTGGCCGTGGTCGTGACTTTGACTTTGACTTTGACTCTGACGCTGACGCTGACTTTGACCTTGACTTTGGTTTGGACTTTGACGAAGATCAAGCTCACGGTCATAACTATGACCGCCATGCCGATCATGCGATGGCTGGGTGATCGGCGTCACCGTCATCTCCCCAGCGGACGAAGAATCCGATCCGAGCTCCATATCCTGCTCTTGTTCTTGCTCTTGCTCTCCTTTTCCTTTCCCTTTCCCTTTTCGTCCGCGTACCTCTCCTTCCTCCTCCTCCTCCTCCTCTTCCTCTTCTTCTCCTTTATCCAGCGTTCCCAATCCAAGTCCAAGTCCAAGTCCAAGCGTGAGCCCTAGCCCTAGCCCCGTTCCTCCCGACCCACTTCCAGCTGCCCTCGCCCCACCTTCAGCCGACCCACGTCCCAGTCCCAGTCCCAATCCCGCTCCCGCTTCCGGTTCAGGAATCGGAATGGGAATCGGATCAGAAGGAGGCAACGAATCAGGAAACAAAACAGGCGAAAAGGCCGGTGGGGAGGGCGTATTTCTCTCAGGCGGGTTTACATCCATCTGTGCCTGTATTTGTGCCTGTATCTGCGTCTGCATCTGCATCTGGGATAATGCAGGCACTGGTGCTGGTGCTGGTATTGGTGTAGGCTGAGGGGTTGGAGGTGCAAGTGCGGGTGCGGGGTGAGCTGGAGGTGCGGGCGCGGATACGGGTTGGGTAGCGGGTTGAGGTACAGGAGCAAATTGAGGTGCACGTTGTGTAGTAGATTGTATGGTGGGCTGATGTGCAGAAGCAGAAGCAGCAGGAGCAGGAGCAGGACGAGCGGAGGAGACGGATAGAACGGGAGGAAGAGGCGGCGGGGAGACCTTGGGAGGCTGAGGCTGAGGTTGAGGCCCAAGTTGAAGTTGGGGTACGAACACGTTCTTCCCCGCTGTAGATGGAGCCGATATCGATGTGAATGCCACAGCCGATGAAGCCGATGGTACCGGTACCGATCCCGCTGCCACTGCAGACGCAGAGTTAGATGCAGTCGATTTGGACGCAGTCAACTGGGACGCAGAAATAGTCGATTTGGACGCAGAAGCCGGAACCTGGGATTGAGACCGAGGTGGAATCTGAGGTTGAGGTTGAGGTTGAGAGTACGGACGAACTCCCGGACCGGATAACGTCAGATCCTGGGATTAACGCCAATATTCGCATGCACAATCGCATTGACGCTTCTCGAGGTGACACTCGACCTCGATGCGTTGCTCGTACTGGCAGCTGCACCCGTTGTCCTCCCCGCCCCGCCCCCGGCGTCGTCGTTGGCGGAGGCGTCGGGAGGGAACTGTACCGATTCAAATTCGTGCTCAAACCCGGATTGACGGTCAAGCCCGCGTTAATGTAAGCCTGACCTGGCGGTACAGGATTTCCATTGTTCTGAGGGTCCTGAAGCTGCGGATTCTGGTTCTGGGGCACCAGCACCTGTGGCATACCGGGGTGGTATGGGATACCATAGTGGCCGCCGAGGTACTGCGCGAGTTGCAGGACTTGCGCTTGCGCGTGGGCGTGTGCTTGGGCAAGGGAAAATGGGGGCGGGAGCGGAGGCACGTGGAAATTTGCGCTTGGATTGGGATTGGGTGCAGGATTAGGTTGGCCGTGTGTGTTGGGTTGGCCGTGTGCGTTTGGATTGATGTGTGCGGTTGGATTGATGTGTGCGGTTGGATTGACGTGTGCGTTGGCGTGAAGATGTGCGTTGGGATTAACATTAACGGGTGTGTGGTTGTGGGTATGTGTGTTGGTGGTTATATTCGCGTTGGAATTGGAATTGGGAGTGGCATTAACATTAACATGAGCGTTAGGGTTCGCGTTGGGATTGGAAGGCGCACTTCCAGCAGCAGAATTCGAATTGACAGCATTTCCACCGGGTTGACCTGGAGGCGTGAGGCGATAAGCCTGGTACAAGTCGAATATGTTGAGCGGGTAGCGATATCTATCCCCCATTTCGCACTACACGCAATGCCACCGATGGTACCAAAAGCGACTCGCGGGGGTCCCGCAAGGGTGATCAGATCCAGAGAAAATGTCCCTGCGTTCGTTTCCTTCTTCTCGTCTCCCACTACTGACAGTCGTCGGGCAGGATGTCAGGGTACCGAAGGCGTCGAGTAGCTTCGAACAAAGTAAGAGTGGCGTAACCAAAGTCCGTGTGTGTGTGTGTGGGCAGAGTGTACAAATGCGAGTTACAAGGTAACGGAACCTAATGAAGCCAAAGACCAGACGGAAGACAATACATGGTTTTTTCAGCTAGATCAACCCGAAAACAAACCCACAAACCTTGCTTTGAATCTGAATGGCGAACCGAGAACCCTACACAGCGCACACGCAACCCCGACAGCAACAGCGACAGCCCTAGAGAAAACGGGTTATCTGACCCGAAAACCAAAAGAAAGAGCTACCCTTCGTCGCGTTGGGTGAGTTCTGTTTGGCTCGAAACTGATCGCCTCACAAGCCCGTTCGGAGTTCGAACTCGGCTTACTGGGTCCGACGCTCTGTCAACGCGGATCTTTAATTCTTGCCTCCTTCCTTCCTTTTTCACGGATAAATTCAAGACAAAGTGTATGCCCAAGTCGAGACCTTTCACTCCTTCACCTCGTTTGACCGACTGTTGTCGAAGGCACATAGTATAGCTACAAAATGTTGTCGAAATTTTTGGTGCACGTGATGGAGTATTGTGCATCACATGTGGGCGATCTGGACTTTGGACTATTTCTGTCAGTGTCAACTCAACTTGATCCTTTCGCTATCTTAGCTTGAACGACACCAGGCGGGTTTCGTCGTGGTCCCTTCTTAGTCGCGTATGCAGGACAGGCTGAACGGAATGTGTATATCGATATTCCATGATGAGTTCCACTAGAATCATAGTTATATTTACCAGTCTATCGACATACATGTACATCACAGGGGTGGACATCAGGAATCGAATCATATGCATCATAGGATTATCATAATTCGTAAGGGCGTTCCATTGATCTCATCCTCTCAAGTCAATTCTCACCACCCTTCATTACAATAACTAACTTCCGAGAGCTCTTTCAAGGCCTGAACCCCAGCTAACTTGTATAAATGTACCATCAACCCGAGAAAAACCCAGAGCCTCAGTCAGTACAAGATATAGTAGACTTGAGCTCTGTCCGGAGCCTATACGATGCTGCGACACTTCGACTGCATATCAGGATTCTCATCATAGCAGACTGCACTGACGGAATCCATTGTATAACTGTTCCGAAGCCATCGTCGTATGAAGTGAGCACTCTTCTGCTTTCAAATCCACACAACTCAAGCATAAACTCATTCACATCTTCACATTTACTTACTGCAGGCGGCGTTTCTAGTCCTCTTTCATGTCCTAGGACGGCACATTTATGTAAGTTCAGGTACCACCCTCCAGGGCCCACACTATGCGCACAGAATGAGCACATCCTCGCACTCCTTGGACTGGTCTCCTTTATTGCCTGAATTTTGGGATGAGGTAGTTCAGAATGGAGATCTAATAATGGGAAGAGAAGGAGGAGCGAAGTGGACGTTGACCTGGGCAGGGAGGACGGGTCGTTTGCGTATCTCCACCAAGCCCAGTCCCAGTTTCAGCAAGCTCACCTGCAGCACCAGCAATTCCAGGGCCAGCTCCGTCGATTGTCTGTTTCCTCCTCGTCCTCTGTTTCATTGGCTCCCTTGCATTGATAGACATCAGTGGCAGGTACTTCTTCTATGTCTGCTTCTGCTTCTGTTTCCATTTCGGGTTTGGGGGTGAAGCGTGCGAGGAGGGTGTAAAAGCATGGTTTCGATTTTTACAAATAGCTCGTATTCAAGTTTAAATTTTTTACCCTTTTCCATAGGGATTTGCTGTTCAGGCCATTGTCTTGTGCAGTCTACATATACTTCCAACTGATTGTGAAGACGACTCTTGCTGCTCAGCGTCATTGGTGCACACTATTCGCCAAATAAAAATATCCTGCAAGGATCAAAATATTGACCGTTGACTATTGTAGGAATCATCACATTTCGTAATGTGCCTTACCTGGGGCCATCAATATCTTCTCAGGCAAAGTACTCATTCAGAACGAACCATCACCACCATCCGATACACCTTCCATATCTGCCTGGTCGGATCCATCTCTTGAGTTTTGAAACCATCGACTACACACCTGTTTACCATGACTGACCAGCCCGGGAAAGACCCAGAGCGTCCAGGTGTACAAAAAGACTATAGCACCTTATCGGGCATATATAAAGAAATGTCGCTCCTACCTGGGACAATTATCATCAGCGTGAATTACAGTCTGCGTCAACAAGTCGTCGTGCCCCTTCCACGCTCGTACCAAGTGAGCAATCTTCATTTCGTACACTACTTCCGTATTGAAATCTTCTCATACTTAGGCAGCCATAAAAATTGCCTTGCACCAACTAAGCGAATACATCGACAGTGTTCTGCCAGGCCAAGAGCTCCGTAACGCATATTTCCGGTACAGGCCGTCGAAACCTGCATATGAAATTTCCGAGCCGCCGTGGGCTGAGTTGCCGCCCGAATATTGGAACATCGTGCGAGATGGAGATATGTTAATGCTTGTCTTTAGACCGGTTTCAGAAATCAGTCGTCGGAAAAAAACGGTCAAATACGTTGAGCTTCTTCAAGACCCCTCTAACGGTGTTCGGAGAGGTAGTGTTATCATTTTTCCTCGACCCAAAAGCTATGACGTACGTGGAATTCTCTTATTGTCGACATCAAGAACCACAGATTCCAATAATTGGCGCTAATATCCATCTATAGGTATCGAGGCTTGTAGTTCAATCCCTTTTTTATGAAGACCGGCAGATGTCGAACATATCCTTGTTTATGAAAAAGGAGTCTTTTGAACAGTGGGAAGAAGTGAATCCAAACATGCGCGACAAAGACTGGAATGCTATGATGGAAAGAAGCTCCGGAGAAGTTGAAATAGGTGTGTGGGGACGTTAATTAGGCAATAAGGATTTAGTACAGCGATATTTCGCAATGCGTTCCAAATGAGTATCAGCAATTACCACTGTATAGGCAAAGGACCAGCAAAAAAATAACTCGCAAACTTAGTTCGTCGACATACATCACAAGGTAACCATTAATATTGGCCTATCAGGAGTCGAGTTATCATCATGTCATGGTCTATATTTCATAAGAGCGTTATCTACTGATCATCGATTTCGTCCTCTCAAGTCGACTCTCACCACCCTTCGTTACAAGTAATCATTAATCAAGTTCCAAGTGCTCTTTCAACACCTGAACCCTGGCTCATTCGTATAAAGTGCGACACTTCGACTTCGTGTTAGAATTTACATCAATGATGTCCTCGTGCCCAAACAGCTTAACTATGAAGTGAGTATCCATCTAGTTTTTGAACTCTCAAAACTATCAAGCAAGCTCATTAGTCATGTCTTTTGATGCCCCAGGAAGCGCTTCTAGTCGCCTTCCAACTCCTCGAAGAACACATCCCCGTAGGGTCAGGAAAGACCCTTCGGGACCTATATTTCATGCACAGAACAAGCGCGCACTGGAGCAAATGGTCACGCCTGTGTCCTGAATTCTGGGACGACATAGTGCAAAACGGAGACTGCCTTGAGCTTCTTATTGGACCGCCACCGGACAGTCCACCCAAAGCAAAATACATTCAACTTCTCCAAAACCCTTATCTTATTCAAGGCAGCCCTCCAAGGTCGCGCGGTCATGTTTTCTCAACTGGGAAGCTACACCGTAAGTTTCAGATTTCTGCGCTTGAAATACTATTTTTCTCATGGGCGAATAATGGCAGTCCGCAACGATCGTCGCAAACATGCTGTTTTATGAATACAAAGCAATGACTGAAATATGTATATTTGTGAAAACGGAGGCTGACAATCTATAGAAAGCCGTGAGCTCAGATATCGACAAAGAGGAGTGGATGAAGGTCATGGAAAGTGATGCCGAGACTGGGGTGTGGGGGTATGAATCAATAGTATCAATGCAGAAAGGTGAGGCACGACATGTCACATGAAATAAATTATGGATGGATGTCCGAGGCTGCGGTCGCAGTCCAACCAACAGTGCTGAATATTTTACGAAAGTAGTGTGCATAAATAGGGATAGATGAAAATATTTCCCAAAGCTCGCAGGTGGCCAGTGACTGTGGCGTGGGCATAGGAATCTGATACGATCTGATTTTGGAAGGGACGATTACCCATCCATGTTGTCGAAGGCACATCGCTTTCCATAGAACGATCACCACCCATCCGCTAAATAGCTACTGTAGAGACCCGGAGCACCAGGCTGTCGAGGAAGATCATACCAAATTGTCGAGCATGTATGATGATGCGCGTCTTCGACCCGGAAGAGTCATGATTTCTTATGCCCAACATAATGTCGCCGTACCCATGCCAAACTCATATGAAGTAAGCATTCCTCATCCATATTACAACCATACAAGCTCGAGGATGCTGAAAATTACTTCGTGGGTCATTAATTTGTCCCAACAGGTGGCTGGCCATGAAAATTGCCTTGCACCAATTTGGAAAATACATTCGTGATACTAGAAAATATTTCAATAAGGATGAGCTGCAACTCAACAGTGCATACTTCCTGTACTCAATGCCACATTCTGCTCGCTGTGTGGAGTTCCCACCCGAATATTGGAATGAGATCGTGCAAAACCGGGATATTCTACAGCTTTCATTTCGTTCGACCTCGGAAAGTAACGAACAGGATAAAACGGTCAAGTTCTCTCAACTGCTGCATGCCCGGTCTGGAGGTGTGAGGGTCGAGGATGTTGTCACATTTCCGTGGCCAGGAAGTTACGATGTAAGCTTGACCGGGGTCACCAATTATAACGATTGCCGAATTATGGCGTCTGACCTTCGCACAATAAATAGGCAGCAAGACTTGCTTCCAAGTCGTTTTTCTACGAAGACAAACAGGTGTCGGAGATATATCTTTATATAAAAACAGACCCAATGGGGTCTTCAAATCCTTGGAAGAAGGTGGACCCAAATACCAGCGACAAAGACTGGATAGCACTAACAAACGATAAAGAGGTCGAGATAGGTGTGTGGGGATTTTGATCATAAATGAAATGGCGGAAAATTATGTACAAGCTATCTCTGTATGTCGAGCCTTGCAATCCCTTGGATTCATTATTATACTGGGATAGACCAACGTGATCATCATATCTCCACCACACTTGAAAAAAAAAATTATTTGCGCACCTGGATAGTAAAGTGGAGTTAGGTATCAGATCCAGAGAACGGAAATGGAGCACAGTCAGCCTGATCATTTCTTATTGGTCCCCCATACCGCTATCTCTACATCTTGCGCGCCGCTGCTCTCCATCAAATACTTCCAGTCTTGGCTGCTTGTTCCCCCTCGAACTTCTTCCCAATTATCTCGCAGTTTAACGTATAACTCCATTGCCTTCATATGCCGACCTTGATAGAATGTGCTACATGCGATATCTTTTGCAATCTGTCAAATAAATCAGTGATATATCAGTAGAGGATTTATTTTAAGAAGCATGTTGACTGCAGATGCTGTTGTACTTACTTTATAGGTTTTAGGCTCAGGAACCAATGCAGTTCGGCCTATACGAATGTAGCCCCGATTTTTAGACGGTTTGTGAACGAGTTGCACGAATCTGGCCATTCTTTTGATAGGACCCGAGTTTGGGTCTACGAATGCTTCATTTTGCAATGGGACTAGATTGGGACCAGCCTGCAGCTGGCATAACCGTACGTATACGCGGCGATGCGACGCATATCCTGAGCTGATCCCCATCCTTCACGATTTCATTCCAGAACTCCGGGGGTAGCTTCGCCCACACAGCCGTACCGGTAATCGATTTGAGTCCGTATTCAAAGTACGCACCCTCCATCAGCAGTGATCCCGGCTTGAAGTTGGGAATGTACTCCCCAAGCTGATCAAACGCGATGGCTAATGCGGCCTAAATATACGCTGTTCTTTAAAAAGAAAATGCCAAGGGGATGACAACTCGCCTCGTATGACTTTGGAACGGGCACGACGACGTGGTGCTCCCGCTTGTCTTTGTCCAAGACGGAGATGACGACTTTAGTGTGGGAGATTGTGTGGTCGTACAGAACTCGTAGGCTTGACATCTTTTCCCGGACCTTTGGTTGTTTTCCAGGTTGGTTCGGCAGTGAGACCTTAATGGCACGTGAGGAACTGAGCGCGTCAGTCACACTCACGAGTTCAAGTCGAGTGAGAGGCGTTACAGTCTAGGCGCATCTAATTATAAGTCATCGGCACGGTCTATGATGTAGGCCAAGTTCTGGTCGGTGTCTATCCTGTCCCATCCACCGCTATCATCTAGGACAAGCCTGGAGTCGCTCTCCTTAAAGTCAGATATATTATCTTTTTCCTCAATTTCTTCTCTTCTCTCAATCTTCTCCCCCATGACTCACCAACCCGGAAATGTTGACCCTGAGCCGCCTCAGGCTGGAGATGAAGACTACACGACTTTGCAAAGCGTGTATGATGGTCAGATGGCTTACGAAAACTCATCATCGCTGTGTTGGACAGACATAATGTCCAGCACCAAGTAGTCGTGCCTATGCCGAAATCATACGAAGTGAGCAATCCTTATCATCATTCCTACTTCCGAACATGCGATGCCCAGACCTACGTCAACGCTCCTCCGTCTCAAATCTCAAATCTTGAATTAATCCGCAGACAGCAATGAAGATCGCTCTGCACCAGTTAGGAAGATACATCTACCTCAAACCGGGCTCAGAACTCCATGACGCGTATTTCCAATACAAATCATCGAGACCTGCCTATGATACCGCAGTCTGGGCAGACTTGCCCCGTCAATATTGGACACATATTGTGAGAGATGAAGATATGCTGCTGTTATGCACAGAGCCGTCCTCCGAGATGCTCGCGCGAAAGCGGATGGTGAAATACGTTGAACTTCTTGAAAGACCATCTGAAGGCGTCCGGGTGCAAATGCGTCGCGCCATCACATTTCCATGGCCTAGAAGCTATTGCGTGAGTGCTCCAAGGTTCTATGGGTTGACTGTTCATGATCACTAATATCTACGTCTATTCTCATACTGCAGGAAGCGAGACTCGTTGCCCAGACCCTTTTCCACGAAAGCAGGCAAATGTCAGAAATAAACCTATTTATGCGCAAGGAACCCTCCGGGCCATGGCTTGCTGTAGGCTCAAACATATCCGAGTATCATTGGGATGCCATGAACAAAGGGGATGGTGAGAAAGTCGAGATGGGGGTATGGGGGTATTAATAGATTCTGGAGTATGTAGTACTCAGTGTCGAACGAGGTAATAATGTCACCTCTAGACGTGAACTGTGGTATAGACCCACTTGATTTGTCTGTCAATTTGAGGTGGACGCAGTGTCTGAATCTGGGGTCCAGAGACACTAAGGGTGTGTGACTTTAGCCTCGAAGGTTTACGTACAATTGTCGAAACATTACCGGGCGTACTGTCTTCTAAACTCTATAAAGGCTCTGGTTAATAAGGTCTCAATCAATTTGGAGGCAGCTGCTTAGTGTTCACACCCTAATTTCATTTTTCTCTGGCTCATTGCCCTCCTTCCGGCACTGCAAGCCGTCTCACAAATATGTTTCGCCAGTGTGAATGATCCTCCTGAACGCACAGTTAGGGCAAGAGGATGTTTTACAAACAACTCACCTGCTTATCGTTCTGTAAATTTGAAGCTGTGCAGAAAATTCTGTCAGGCATGCTGTGAAGCAAATCCTACTGATGAAGGGTGTGATGGAGACGGAGATGTACAAGACTGTACGACCTTTTGCAGTACGCTTTCGAAAAGGCACCAATTTTGATACTTTTAAACTGAGTAATATGAACCAGTGCTTCAGGTAGATTCCAATGACAATACTAGTGCAAACATACGTGATTAAACTACTAGTCGCAAATAAGAAATTATATAACGCTACGGTAGCTAGGAAGATACTCTCATATATCCCTGTCGTTAAAATCGTGAATACCCAAACGGATCCTCCACATATTGCCCACTCAGATCTCCGTCCATCCACCAAGGTGAATTCTCTAGTGCAGTGATACGTACTCCATTTCGCAGTATGGGCGTCTTGAAGTAGTTCAACAATAAATGCCTCGATCCGGAATAATCGGCAGTGAGCGCGAGCTCCTCAATCGCCGACCCCTTCCTCCCTAATCCCAACCACGGACTACGCATTATAACATCTATCAGGTAGTCGAAGTCGCGGTACTCGTTATTCCACGTCAAATTCACTTGGAGAACCAGTCGGCGAAGATGAGGAACGCGCCTTGAGAGTGGATCGATGGTAGTGGAAGATTCAGGACCGGGGAACCAGCCCGCTCGCGAGCATTCATCCGGGTCCCTAGGAATGCGGTAGGATAAATGGAGCTCTTGAAGAGATGGAGTCGAATCAAGAATCTCATGAAGTGCTCCGACGCTCAATACAGATTCGAGACGAAGAGCGGTGAGAATGGGGAAATATAGGTTTTTGAATAAAAAGACTGGCTCTCCAAAATCCAGTGGATTCCATTTAACGACGAGCTGGCGTAACTTGGGAAGTTCAGTGACGGGCGGTTCAGGAAGGTCCTTATGTTCATCATACCCTCCGATGTGAAAAACGCCAAATTCTAGATTAACGCATTGCCTAATCGAGTTGAGCCAAGCGAGGTGTGAGATTACTGTGTTCATGAGGATCATATGGGTGAGGTTGGACCATCCAATGGAAGTTAGGTCGCGTTCAGCTATCATCGCCGAATCGAGGAAAAGACGACGGAGACTAGAGCAGCGGAAAATGGTGCAGCGGCCGGGTAATACAATGTATCCTTTGGAAAGTTCTTCATGACCGGCCTGAAATCACTCCTTGCGCAGCGGATAAGGAGCGTGGAGTTGCTGAAAACTCGACAGCGAAAAGTGATGACGAAAGTACTCCCGGGAAATGCAGGCGAGGCCTCGGTCCATGTCCAGATAACGAGCAGAGGAGATGAATGAAACGAAAAACTCATCCAACGCGGCATCCGTTTCAGAACTTGAGTTCACCCAGCGTATCTCCAGCCGCAGCTTGGGAGCCAACCCGCCCATGTTACTTTTCCACCACTTCAAAAATTCCAGGTCTCGTTTATGAATACCGCCACCAAGAAGCATCGTACTCGGTACCAACGCGGAAGAAACTCGAAATGCATGGTACAAGCTTTCCCAAAGCCACGGCGTGGTCAGCGCTACGGCTCGCCAATGCGAACAGACCTGGCAGAGCAGCATCGGTGCAGTCGTAACGTCGGGCTGTGGGCGGTCCAGGACATCGAGAGGTAGGCAGTGGTAGAAGATCTCGCCTAGAGTTTCGGGTGGAAAACGTTGCATGAAGTGTTGTGAAGAGCGTGCTCGAGCAGGAGGGACTAGTTATCGGCAGCCAGCTGCAACCCGCTTTGGTTATGAGGTTGTTAGTCAGTAGACCGTCGATCACTAGGGAGTAATTCTTACCTTTTTGGTTGGACAGATCGAACAGAGGTCTAGCTAGTCAGGTAGTCAAAGCACTGGGCGCCGTAAAGCCCAAGACTGAACATTCAACAAGGCTCTCATATACGTCGTGCTCATGGGAAGCCCAGTTAGTTGGCTTTGATCGAATTACAATGTATCGGCCATGGGACCTTCTTTTCTCATGACGATGCAAATAAGACAAGCCTGTAAATGCTGACTCCCATGGAGGAGCCGCGTCTCTTATCGTAGCAAAGTCGATTAGGGATGTCGGTGCTATTTTCGCTCACGGGCTGTCGTGTGCCCCACATGCCAGCATGGCTGTTTCTGGGCTCATCCGGAGTGAATCAATCCTGACAAGTAGCCTAAGTAGATCCTAGAAAGTAACTCGGTGCCGAGAAGGCAGACCTTCTATGTAGCGCAAGATAATTTACAGTTTTACACGTTCTATGACGCAGAGCCTGATCAAGGTAGTTCATGTTCATGTCAGAAGATGAGTTACTCAGGGGGCAGTCCAGTACGGACCACATTCTGAAAGAGCACCAGACTCCTTGCTATTGAACTATGGCTACACTTGGGAAATGACAAAAATGCAAGCTAAAGATACAAGAATGCAATAAATAAATAACCTTTCGAATAAACTAAATCTTCATCGATTTCGTGAGGGGTAACATGAGAAAGGGTGCCCTCAGTTCTTGATGAAGGTCGTCATTCCTTGGAGGTTATTCTTGTCTGGAAGGGCATATGAGCGACTGTAGATGAGATCGAAGATAATGACGTACCAAAAGTGATCCGTGCAGCCTTGGCTGCAGAGGCGAAGTTGAAGTTCTGAACGGAAGCCGCCTGTCCTGGCGTGTTGACTGAGAGGACATTGATAGTAGTCGCATTAGGAGCAAGAACGTAGAGGAAGCTATAAATGGCAGAGACGTTGTTCAATTTTTTGTTAGCAATAAGTCATCGAATGCAGATGCTTACTTGTTACCGCCAATCGCGGCGACGTCATTGTCAATAGTAGCAGATCCGGCAATTTGAGGGTATTGCTACAAATCGCTAATCAGATGCGTCTTGCCTGGTTTTGTTGCTAAACTAACCTTGACAATGGTGCCATTCAGATTCTTATCGACGTTGACTTCCGTGATCGTGGAAGTACCAATATCGGTGAGGTAGAAATTGCCTGACTTGGGGGCGAAGCTGGACCAGCACGTGGCCATCTGTCCGTCGATGGCCACAACGGAAGAAGTCGCGCTCAAGGCGCTAGCAGCGTTCTGTGTACCATTGATGTTCGCAGCATTGACATTGCCCCCGAAATTGAAGATGTCGAATCCAACACCGGCGTCGGTAGCGAGGATCGCGTTGGTTCCGGGGATGACGGTCATCGAGAATGGCAGGAGACCGCCTGTGGATGGCGCGGATTTGACAGGTTCGGCAGACAGCGATCCATCAGACGCGATGTCCCAAGCAGCGATGAAACCTGATTAAGTCGAGACTGGTCAGAGGGAGCAATGTCATCGAGATTGATAAATAATGCTCTCACCTGGGGTTGGCGGAACACCTTTTACCGAGGCGAAGAGCTTGGTCCCATCTTCACTGAACACAACGTGACTCGCAGTTCCAGCTGGTCCAGTAGCCGGAGTAGTCTGATTAAGACCCAAGGGGCGAAGCGTGTTCGGCATAGCAATCAATCCTAGATTCTTGTCGGGAGTGTAACAGCTATTCAGCGGTTAGACCGCGATACCCAGATCGAAAGGAAAGAAAGGACACACTTGACGCCATCAACAGCTCCACCGTTCAAGACGCAGACCATAGTCGCGTTTGAATTGATAGCGACTGACATTGGGAACTCGCCCTCAGAAGAGACCGGGCTCCCAACCATTGTCAGCTGAGACGGATTGTTGGAGTTGATACTGAACATGGAGAGCGTGTTCGACCCAGCCTACAATTTATGAACTCAGTAGACAGAGACAATAAATCCCAATAAAGACGTACATTAACCGTCACCAACATTTTGGCCGCTGCATTCACTTTGACGGCGCCTTGAGAGAACATCCCATCAGGCCCGTTTGGGTTCGTAATGCCATGAGAGCCTCGTCCTCCTGCGCTTGTTGCCTTGAGATTGCTCTGTAGAGGGAATAACACAATAAACGGTTAATAAAGTTCACATAGTTTAGCTAAACCGAGGAACATACCAATTTTCCATTGGAAGCAACGTTCATCGCCACAATTTGATTGCCAGAAGGATCATTTGTGATGACTGAGATACAAATATTAGCAAGGCGTGCAAATGAACACATAAGTGAAACCTTACAGTAGGCAGCGCCGGCGAGGGATGAAGACGAACCCAACGACGTACCGAAAGACGAACCGAAAGACGAACCATAACGCGATGAAGAGGTAGGTGCAGCAGAGGTGACAGTCGCAAGGGAAATAGCAAGGAGAAGGTAAGAAGTAGAGAAGAACATTTTGCAAATGAGTGATGAATGAAGTAGTCAAAAAATAAGAATAAGGCGACTGGCGACCTTGTAGAAGTTATGAAAAGACAGAAGTCGAAAAGAAGAAGTAGAAGTAGGGAGAATTCGAGTTCAACTCTGTAGAGAAACGAAGAATAAGAAACCGAAACTGATGATCAGTGGAGAAAAGGCCCACATCTTATACAATTGACCTCCAGCGGTATGTATTTTTAGAATGCCACGAGAGTTACTCATCCAGCGGAACGCTGAAAGTCATACTTCAGCTACCTCCATGTAGAACAAGGCATTCTGCAAGGCGGTGTCGAGCACGGGACCAGACTGCAGGACCTCTGTAAGCAGTTGTCTAAGGTGCACACGAGTTCTGGTTTCGGCTCGTGAGATATTCAATATCCGTAACGATCAAAGACGATATGCATGATGGAACGGTTATCATGGCCACACGCGTAATACAAGGCGGCCTAGAAAGCTGAAATCAATACTTCATATGCATACAGTGCAAAACGTGAGCATACTGTGCTTCCGTGAACAGCAGAGAACGTCCAGAAAATGTCCACAGTACTAGTCGAATGAAAACTCATCTAATCCAACCAAAATTTGAATGACGTTTGGTATGCCAATCGTAACGAAGGCGACGTACTTTAGAGCATTGAATATCGCCCTGAATGACCTCGTATCGAAGAAACAATCAGTCTCGAGAATATTCTTAGGTTGCCCAGCTGAGATCTGCAGCCAACCTAACGGCCTCGGTAACCAGGCAACAATGTGATGAGGTTGGCTCAACTCAGGATTGGCTGAACTCCGATGGAGAGTAAATACAGGAGGTGCAGTTGTGTGTTGACCAAGACGTTCATTGTCGTCGTCAATAGTAAAGCCTCGAAAGAAAATGGTCAGGTTTAAAAGTCCGCTTGATGATGGATTACATCAGCGCGTTTACTATTAGAGGAGCGTCTAGTTTGCGATCAGATTAGTTCCAGGGCATTTCTCCAAACGTTCTCTTGAACTTTGTGTCCTTGAATACTTCAACAATACTATGGGGAACTATCGTGATCGTAGCACACATCACACATATGTATCGTGGTCTGTCTACGAGAGACTAGCCCATGTAGGCCTTGTTAAAATATTGCAATGTGCATAAGTAGTAGCCGCTGACTTTCAACTTACGGTGGGGTAGGTCAATCTGCCTTGAACCTGTGAAGCTGAAATTCGGAGTCGCGTTGAGCAGCCGCGCAATATAGCGTTGCGGGCAAGGAGTGATGGACTCGTCACAGGACCTCGTCCGTCATGCTGTGCCAGCTACGGAATCTAATCTAATCAACACCCTGAGGCGCCTGGTCCACTACACCGCCAAATGTGCAACAGCACGTCATCACATTGTCTGATTGCCTGTGAGTCACGTTAACGTGCATGTTGAAGCTGCATGGAAGCATCTGAATCGCAGCTGGAATATGTAGTGTCATATAAGGCAGACCTCATATGCTGAGTTGCAGAGTACCTGTGGCCGTACTGCTTGGATCGGCATGATTTGGCCATCGCATTCCATGTGGATCAGATAGATTATCGATGTGAGCAACAAGGCAATCACCCCATACTAATCTACCTTTTAATTGTCCGTGAAAACTTGTCGCCGACACTTAAACGACTTATTTCCAATGTGTCACAGCATCAGTCCAGCAGCTGATCCCATGTACCCCTCATATATTCTGTTACAGTGCTAAGATACTTCGCTATACATAGGTAAGTTCCTTTTGTTTGGGCCTGCATGGTCAGATCTGACGTCCGTGATCGACCGATCTGTGACCTCTTGGCCTCACAGGCTCGGTCTGATGCCAACTTCAACCCCTTTCTCATCATGCCTTTCTGGTCGTCCGGGGAGAGGGAGGACATCCTCCTTTACCGAGCTTTGACAACATTCCTCTCCCTGCTTCCCTTGCTCAGTTACATCCACTCAGATGTCAAAGTATACAAGGACTTGCAGGACGCAGAGCGGAGTGCTCTCTTCCTCCTTCGTCTCTTTGCGATCATGGCCGTCATCAACCACAAAATCTTAGCAATTGCCGAGAAACGTGTCGGGGATCACTTGCAGGTTATTATCTGCACTACTATTCAGAGTCGGAATAAACCTCGACGCGACGAACCGTCCCGGACGTCATTGTCATTGACAATGTCAAAAAGCCCGACTACATTCCTGGTGATTCGAATGAAGAGATACACAATTATCTGAAAATGAACTAGTGAGTACTCTGCAGTGGTCTATGTGTCCGCTATTGACATTGCGCTATAGCTACAGACACCTCAAAAAACCGACACTCTCTGCACACATGTGGTTATTGGGCAAAATACTTTCATGCCGCCTAAACTTGAATTAACAAGTGCCACATGGCGTGCAAAACTATACATCATTACCACGTCCTTTGAGAAATTCCTCCGTCGCCTCAATAATGCGCAACTATCGGTGCCTCACTTTCAGGCCCTCGAAAATGTCAAAGAGGTTACGTTTAACGAGTCTCGTCTGTTGAAAGTGCAATTCGGCCCAGATATAACGGAAATGACTGCCAGGATGTTGGACTCCCAGTTTATGAAAGAGGTAGTGCTGAACATGGAAGGGCTTAACATCTCCCTCGAGGTGCCAAAGTTATTGGAGCAGGCCCTTTTGGATAAGGAATCCCCGGTAGCGGCAAACTCTACTCTGCAGATACCTGTCAAGAATTCCACGATCTCTTAATTGCCCTTCTGAAGTCTTTCAAGGAGAAGCTACAAGCGGTGAAGACCCTGGACGGGCCTCTGTGGAGGCCAAGATTCCAAAAGTTACCACAGGGTCCAAAGGATTGGAAACTGCGCAATTTCCACCGTAATGTCATCAGAGCCACGCTCATTGGAGATGGCCTTACGATCCTCGTAGAAAGCTATGCACTTCAGGTACACCTGCGAAACATAGAGGCATTGCTCAAGGAGAACACCCCCACTGAGCCGATTACCCTCAAAAATCTCTTCGCTGTACAGGACGAGTTGATTGTCAAGGAGGACCTCTACACCGCCACTGCCCAAGTCAACCCTCAAAATGCTGAGGATTTTCCGGTGTGGATTCGCTATAAGGAGTGGATCAGGCTGCTGATTATCCAGCTTGATGCGGCAGATCGCTTTGTTGATCAGGTTTTACCCTACACAGGCCTTTCGATTGAGCTGATCCAAGCGCCAGTCATAGACCAGAACATGGCTAATTTGAACCAGTTGCAAGACCTTTTGTGCCCAAAGGACGAGGGTGACGCTCTAGCGAATGAGCTAGAAATGTATGACCCATTGTATGGACTTCAGGAGGCAACGTCGGAGGGAACATCGGGAGAAACGTCGGAGGAAACGTCGGAGGGTACACCGGAGGAAGGGGAGCCTCCCGTTGCAATGTCTGGCGACTCAGTGTACGAAAAAGAGTCAGCGTTGATCCGAACATGTATTCAGGCAGCGCTGAATTGGCCAAAGGTTGAGGTTGACTGGTCGGAGGATTTTAAACTCGCCATAAAATACTGGCAGCAGAATCGAATTAAAGACGCAGTGGAAACACTCACAGGTTTGGCGAGCACCATCGGGATACCAGAATGGGAAATTCGACTCAACCGTCTTGTGAAATGGATCCTCGAGTGCCCAACAGAATCTCCTGTCGAGAAACTGGAATCTATGTCTGCCAGCTTAGTTTTCTATGCGTTTTTGCAGGACTATAGCAAGAATCCAGCTCAATTTCATGGTACGATACATGCAGAGGTCTGCCTCTGCAGCCTTCTGGAAGTTGCCAACAATCAGCGTGAACAGGGTGTTTTGACTGGCGAACAGGTGAAGAAACTGAAGGTGGGCCACAACCGTATATATTTTAACAAATGGCTGATATTGCGAATCAGGGCATCAGCAGACAGATAGGTGTTTCCAGACCTTGCTGCCCGAGCTGTAAAGCATTCTTCCATTCCCTCAATGCAGATAAAGGCGAAGATAAATATCATGTCTCCGAGTTGCATAACATCTGGTCGGCATGCACATTGCCCTCATGGACTCCTCCTGAGACTGTGAAGGATCTGAATGACAAGCATTCACAAGACCTTAGGTCGAGACTACTCGAACTTTTCTCTAGCAAAGATCAGGAGGATGCAGTGCTTGCGAGGCCATCTTCCATGGCATCATGTCGACTCTCCTCAGGCAACTTGAAAATCCCTACCATGGACGAAGGAATGGACGACCTGAAAAGGCTCACCAAGAAAGATGAAGAGGACAATGAATACGGATATGAAGATGAAGACGAAGACGAAGACGAAGATGAAGGTGAAAGTGAATGAAGAACTTTCAAATATTTAATATATATTCTTAGTTTCTGGTTGCATTCTTCTGTCATCTTCGGATTTGTGGCTCCTTTTTCGCAACACTTCGCATGCACCCTCTCGTTATATGTTTTGCAGACTGTTATATGTTATTTCATGCCCTAAATTGTTCGTTTCTCCTGGTCATCTCTTCAGTGGTGGGTAAGAGGCAGGCTAGTCTTTTTATTTATTTGATACATCGTATACCTCGACTTTTTGTAATTAAAGTCTAACAAGCTTGGTATCTGTTACTTTTGTAGTATTGGCGTGGTCCAGGCAGCTCTCCCTCAGGCAATCGCTTGGCTGCGTGCGCATCTGCTGGGAAATCAGCTGTAGTAAGGTCTGCACACTATGAAGCCCACGCCAAAAGGGCAAGAATAGGATGCCATGACCTTGGCGACATTGTCTCAGGATGTATGAGCGCCAGATTCTGCGATGCGGCGATGTCAGTGACACTCTCCACTCCCCCAATCTATCACTGCAGCACTACCAGAGCATGCGCCCGCTCCAAAAGCTCGACACGGGGGTGAGGGGGTGAACCAGAGTCGCCCCATACACACTTCTCATGCAATACACCCTCCAGCACTCTGAGTCACTTTGCATACCTCACGAATGCCAGTGTAAGGGAAGCACATTAATGGTGTACCCGGGAACACTCTTATGGCCACCTTCATGACCATAACCTTCAGCAGCAAGAGGACTGAAGTAATCGGGATGAGGTACTGGAAGGCGAAGTCCAGATGACGTAGAACAGGAGTTTAGGCAGAGGACACGCGAACTGAGGGGAAATTGGTGGTGTAGGTGGTCGTGTACATCGTCAGATCCAAACTGCAGAGTCCAAGGAGTTGTAGAAGGTTTTGATTGTCCTAGTTCCGGTCTCAGTTATTGAGCTCGTGCTGATTATTGTGCGGACCTGTTGAAGTCATGCATGTATACGGGCTGTGGAAGCTAGCGTTTGCTGCTGCTCAAACTCATGGAATGAATTCCAAGTATCAGCAGATGCGGGTTCGACCAGCTCCGAAGGTTGTTGATGATGCATGATGACTTGGGTCGAGTTGACTACAACGTAGCGAGAGGTCCGATTACTAGACTCAACTGCCTCCTACTCTGATACAGGCACTTGTATTTGGATTGTGCAGCCATATTGTCAATCGCAGTGCCGAAGGCCTGCCTGGTAAGGTCCTTTGAATGAGGGATAAACCAAGTTTCAATGGTTGATGACATGAGACCTGCGGCTGGGGAAGGCGCAGCATTATTGCAGACACTCGAAAGAAGTCACCCTACCTCTCTGCTTTTTCACCTCACATGGCATTGAGCTCAGAGGACGGCCGTCCCCTCCACCTTTTCTACTGCTGTCGGTCTGGCCCCACCACCCTCACCTTTGCTCAACCAGGTGAGCTCACATTCGACCATGGCACCCACCCGGGCCATTGCAACTGTGCAGCGTTGTCGTGGATGTGACCAAAAACCCACCGTGTTGGTGTAGGGGTCATCGCAACCCCACAATGTCTTTGGTCATTGTGGACGCCGCCACCACCCCGCAACATTGTATCAAGTGCCCTTACGTCAATGTGGAACCCATTATGTCAGTGTAGGGGACATTGGGACCTCCACAACGTCATTGCAGTGGTGACCACTACCCAGCGACGTTGTCTCGATTGCCCCCATCCTGTATATTTACTTCTTAGGCTGTTGTATTGACTTTTTAGACTAGAATATATACATTTTTTCTTAAATCTTGCGGTTCACCAGTCTGAACTGCGAACTGGACAGAACCAAACCGGAAGAACCGGTTCTTGAAAGTTCAGTCCAGTTCCAGTTTGGTTCTGGCAAATTTTTAAAAGTTCGGTTCTCGGTTCTCAAAAATCTGTCGAGAACCGGACTGAACCGAACTTCGGCAACCCTAGCCAGTCTTGAATTCGCACCGATAACAGATTCATTTACCCCCCTCCTGAAGGCTTGTTCCTACCCTCTGAATTGCCAAAAGCATTGATTCCTGCCACATTCGATAGACTGCAATTAAAATATCATGCAGTTGCTGTCGATTGAGGCTCGTTTATCCTGGTAAGCCCCCGTTTGCCTCCTTTAATTGCATTTTGTTGACCAGCCAATGTTTTCATAGTTCAGAAAGCATTCACCTGCAATATATGTGTTGCTGATTGGTGTCATCAGTATGTCGTTCTCCCAATGGCCTTGAACAGGTTGCCACGGGCCACTAGGCGGTTGTATATGACTCCATCGCATGACTTTGGCAGAAGAGCAACACTGCTTTGCAACATCTTCTGTCGATTATCACTACAGGCAATGGGCAGGGGAAGGAAACCGAAGAATGAGCTACCAAAGTGTAAGTGCCCATTGACATCGACATATCACATATTATACATAAACTGAACTCTTTCTGTAGTCATTAAATTGTCAGATGATGGCAAGAGAGTGCAGTGCATGCTATGCAACATGGGACAAAGACACAGGAATATGTGGATTTTGAAAGATAGCCTGCCTAGCCATCTAAAATCAGATTTACATGTCACCTCATTGTCAGCTGAGCAGGAGAAGGACACCATTCATAAAGCTGTTGAACATTCAATGGAGGAAGAACACGAGTCGGAGGAGAACAAGTTTGTGGTGCTGCCCTTGATGTTTGTACCCTCAGCTCCAGTGGCACATCCTGTCCAAAAGCGAAGCCTGGAGGAACAAGAAATGTGGGACAACTATGCTGGGTCCACTGAAATATTCGATCCAGGGATTGATCATCTAGCCACCTCAATGGATGAAAGAGAGCGATTGGAGCAAGAGGCTATCAATCTAGACATCTGGGACTGTAGCAACCTAGTTTCAGCTGAAGATCCCAATGATATGCAGCTTTTATTCGATGAACTTGAACAGGATGATATAATGATGGAGCTGCTACAGAATGCCCATATGTGCTACTCGAATGCTCACCTTTAATGTGGTATCCTCTCTTATTGCCTTCCTATGTAGGCTTGACTACTTCAGCTGTTGAAGACCTACTGACTGGACAGGCCAACATTCTCACAACCAAGTCCAAAGCTTCGGATGCTTGGTTCCCATATGAATCAAAAATGGTGAGATATATTTGAGGAAAAAAATTAATATGAATGTTTGATTCAGTAATAATTCCTGTAGATTTTCCTTTTGGACACACTTGATAATTTGCCAAGAATGCGAATCTCAAACTCTCTCATGAATGTCTTCCTATGGGTCCTTCATGAAGCAGGTGCTCCTGATGTCCCTTCTCTATTTCACTTGCACAAGGTACAAGCTTCCCTTCACAAGTCATCTGGTATTCCCACTACACAACACAAATCGCCTAAAGGGAATGTAGACTCAATGAATGACCCATGTGCCCTGGTGGCCTTGGTTAGTATATATGTAGCCACTCAGTTTTGCACTCCAGTGCTGATTTTCAACTGTACTAGGACTGGGCTAACCCAATGGTATGCAACCACATACATCGGTATCCAGTGATTCTGCCAAATGGTGTCATTTCCAAAGTTTACCATGCCGGAAAATGGCATACAGATGTTGATTGTCACACATTGAGTCCCATGTATGATGCTGGTGAACACCACTATTACATCGATGAGCTTGTGCACCTGAAGGGTGGGAACTTTGTCATTCCAATCTGATGGCTAGAGGACAGTGATGGGCATGTTTTTGCAGATGCATATGCCGTTGCCTTCGATGAGCAGGTATTTCCTGTCTTGATCAAGTCTAATCATAATATTGACATTTATCCCAGTCCCTTGCTCGTGTTGTTGACAGCCCTCTGCTCCTGATAGATGCATCCAACCTGCGCTACAATTTCATGGATCTTATGGAACAGAATCTGATCCCTGCATGGCATAGTGGGTCCTAGGTGCACAGTCCACCGCAGACATTCTAATCATAAAATAGGAATTACTACTGATCTGGGATATCCTGCTCTCATGCCTAATCCAGATCATGCTTTGGCAGAAGGTGATCCTTTATACACAAGCTGGATAGATATTTTTGGCAATGATGTTTCAGGAAATCGCTCAAAGAGTTGGAATAAACATTGGAATGTCTATATCAGTCATCGAAACCTGCCCAGGAAACTTTTACAGCAAGAATTTCATGTTCATTTTGTATCCATATCTCCTGTTGCCAGCATAGCCAAACAATTCCATGGCATCAAGAAAGTGATAGAGTATGTTGTCCTCATACATGTCACCTGTGATACTTGGTCTCATTTGATTGTATTTGACTCCAGGTTGACACACAAACAGCCTGTAAAGGTTTGCCATGGTTCAACGGGTGTACAGACCTGTTTCAAGCTATATGTGAATTGTGGTCCTGGTGACAATCCTGCCCAGAGTGAAGTATGTGGCCACATTGGAGCAAATGGAAATCATCCATGCTGAAAATGTCTCATCGGTGGACCACAACAAATCAAAGAAAGTGATGTTGGGTATCATGAACTTTTTCAGGTAAGACTATTCTATAACAAGTGATTTTGAAGTTTCAAGTTGTACTCACTTGCCTTAATTTCGAGGTTGGCATTGCTCGGTCAGCAAGTGCTATTCTTTCAGATATTGAGACCCAGGTTGCCAAGGCATGCTTAGGCATGGTGCAAACTGTACAGAACAAGCAGACAAAAAATGGCATCAAAGATGCTTACATTCAATTCTGGATTGACAATCTTATCAAACATGCCTGGACATTGCGTAAGAATAATCCTGAACAGAGCACAGCTGACATTCAAGCTGAACTACTTGATTGGGTGAAGGACAACAAGAAGGACATCTATAATCCATTCTTGTCGCTTGCTGGTAAGCATGTAATCATCATCCGGAGTACCATTTGTTGATTGAACCTGAGCAGGCTTCATCCTGCTATTGACACACTAGTCGAGATCCTTCACACTATTTTGCTGGGGATCATGAAGTATCTTTGGCATGGTTCACATACTTCATGGACAGCTCAGCAGAAGGAGACATACACTATTCGTTTGCAGTCAACTGAGCGCTCAGGGCTCTCTATTCATGCCATTCAGGCTAACTACATTATGCAATATGCAAATTCACTCATTGGACAGCAGTTCAAAACACTGGCCCAAGTGAATGTCTTCCATGTCTACAATCTTATTGATGCCAACCAATTTCTTCTTACCAAGGCAGTTGGAGAATTTGCCGCCTTGTTGTGGGTGCCAGAAATACGGAATATGGAAGAGTATCTTGTCCATCACACTTCTATTTGCATCCACATCCAACATGACTGAACACTCGTTCTCCAGTCTGATATTGATATCTGTGTGGCAAACATGCTTGATCTTTTTGCGACAATCAATCCATCAAAGTTGGTCTCTAAAATAAAACTCCACCTGCTCATGCACCTCAAAGATGATATTCATCATTTTGGTCCAATTGTTGGGGTAGCAACAGAGGTTTTTGAATGTTTCAATGCTATTTTCAGATACTGTTCTATCTATTCAAACCACCTTGCTCCAAGTTGAGATATAGCTTTTCAAATGGGGAGGCAAGAAGTATTAAAGCACCGCCTGACTGGTGGCTGGTCGCTCATGCCAAATGAAGAATGGCAACGGCCTGGATCATCCATCCGTACCTTTATGGAAGACCACCCAACACTTCAAGCTCTCATTGGCTGGACTTCTTCAGAGCTGATAATGAATGGTATGCTCATTCTATGAATTAACAATCCATTCCATCCCACTGATAACACCTAGGGTCTTTCTGACTTGAACCATTAAAAAGCACAGAGGGAAATAAATGAAGGGAGGGTTGAAAATATGTTTCCTGGTCACAGATGACTGGGTCGAAGGCTCTCAATCACACATCAGAAGACCAAAATTCTCAGTGGACAGCTTGTCATTATATTGTTGCACGTTCTGGGGACAAATGCTCCAAAGGATCATGGATTTTTGCAAGATCAA
Source organism: Gymnopilus junonius (assembly GCA_015501075.1). Taxonomy (NCBI): domain Eukaryota; kingdom Fungi; phylum Basidiomycota; class Agaricomycetes; order Agaricales; family Galerinaceae; genus Gymnopilus; species Gymnopilus junonius. The sequence goes on along the minus strand of JADNYJ010000076.1, from coordinate 31,829 downwards.
CCTTACATGTGAGTACTTGAGTCTCATACCATCCTTAGCCATTGTTGTCCATCCTCTTGCCTGTCTAGTCCAGTCAAATTATCATGGGACATATCAATGATATTCTTGCTACTGATGACGGCAAACGTGCAGTCATTATTCTTGACATATTCCAAGTTCTTTCAATATGACATGAAATCTTCAATATGCTGATGTTAGCTCGATGCCAAGAAGAAAGGACATACATTGTTATTCCCCCCTTGGTATGAAGTCACTTGGATCTGGTAGACATATAACTGAAGTTGGTGTTCACTCAGGACATAGAATTTCAATATAATGTCCAGCATGATTGTCCTCAGGCAAAATGCGGGGCAACAGGCCAGCAACCGTTGATGCAGGAGCATGTAGAATCAGGTGTGATCAAGCATTGCATTGAACACAAGCCCCTCGAAAAATTTGTTATCAATACCCATGCATTTCATAACGCGCACCTTCTCTGCTCTGTATTGCCTCGTTCCCTCGTTGCTCCTATTCTTCTGAATCAAGGTCGACAAGAAAAACATTTTGAAATGGTGAAGGGCCTTCGGGAAGTCAGACAAGCAGTGGCGAAGGCTCATGCAGATCAAAAGAAACTGGAGTCGACCAAAGTTGCAGATGGGACAGAGTCGGGATTGAGCACAAAAACAGGTCTTGACATGGAAATTGTGGATGATGCAAATTTCGTCAAGAAATGCAAGCCAACACACAATGCATGGCCAGGGCAAGGCAAGCAAACAAGACTGAACAAGGAAATGGATCAAACCACAGATTCTGCCCCAGCCCTCATGCCTCAGCATTTCAGATTTGTTGTGGAGACGGGTCTTCAATAGTTAGCACTGAGCGTACATGTATGTGCACATCAAATATTTTCTCTGACAATGAATTTATTCTGGCAACCTATATTTATTGTTGGATCTAAACAAGTCCAGTGTCCATGTGTGGTCTTGGTGCTTGATTACATGTCCATGACATCTCGAGTCAGTTTCATCCTCCTTGACTCACCAATTGAGTCACGCCCCAATTTTGAGTCATCCTGCAACTTTATATAAACCTACAGCTCCAACTTCTCAATGTCAAGCAGACTCTCAGCCATGGCATCCCCTCTCTCTCCCACATTAAACATAGAGCCTTCTATGGAAACCCCTGGTCTGTTAAATGCTGTTACCCGCCGCCCCCTCCAGAGGGAGGGTGCACATTATTTTCTCACTCCCACTGAACAAGCCATGGAGGATGCTATGACATGGTCAAGTCCAGCTCCTGAACCAGTCCTTGGCAAGAGGACCCATCCAGATGAGCCAACAGATGGCAACAACACTGAACCAGATGATGGTCTCCCTTTGGCTGTTCTGCAGCACCCGCTTCAATCCATTGGCAATGTTCTTGATGCTTGCAAGTGATACGCAGTGAGAAAGAAGCTGAGACCAGAACAGCATGATGATGTAGAAGTGTTTGTGTCAAAGGTGCTTGCGGTACTCATCTTTCTCTTTGCATGCTAATATTTGATCAGGACTCCGTGCTTGGGCAGCAGGCAAAGCTATTCATTCAGTTAATCAGGGTGGAAAATAAATTAGATGCTCTGCAATCGGCTGCTCCCCCTTACACGCCATCCGAGGACCTGAAAGTGAGTCATCTGGCACCCTTTTTTGGTACCGTTCAACTGATTTGCATCATTGTGCAGACCAATATCAATAACTATAGCATTGCAGTGATGCTGTCTGTCAATATTAGTGCATACAAAGGTGATATCCCTCGAAACCATGTCCTCATGAGTAGAGTATCCATCATACCACTTGGCAGTGACTTGAAGATTTGCACAGGATATTTTGAAGAAGTATCATTTTGATTTGCCACCCGGCATCGAGCATGACTATGCAAACTGGGAGAAAATAACTGGGGTCATCAATTATTCCCTCACTCAAGCCCACGTGAAAGTCAAGACATAAGACTCCAGTAATTGGTTTTATAGATCAGGGACAGTATCAGAAATAATACCAATATCTTCGCCCTTGCTCAGTTAATTGTCCATGGCACCCCATGCCATCCCACTGTCCAACTCTGTGCATGGGTTGCACTCATGGCAAGTCCCTTTTGCTCTTCAACATGTGCTGCTTTCTGAGCCTTTTTGTAGTGATCAATTTACGTTGAGTGCAATGGGAGTGAAAAGCTGTGGAATTTCATAGACCAACGTCTTGAGTTCATTCAGAACAGAGCAGGACTCTCTAAAACCAAGGCAGCAAAGTATGCAGGCTTATCCTTTCTCTTTTGCAAAACCACTACTCATGACTGATGTCAAAATTATAGGGTGTTTAATGAAATTCTGAAGGTTGATCGAGGGATTTATGGTGCAGATGATGAATACGAGATCAAAGAGGTTGTTGCTGATGAATGGCAGCAATGTGTTGATGACATGGTTGCAGGGGTGCAGGAGGTCACTATCACTGGTTCAGGACCAATCATAATGCCCATCGCAGTCCCGGCAGTGACATCATCTTGAATGTAGTAAAATTGGCATCACCTTGGACAACTATAGAGTTTAGACCATTTTCATAGAAGATCTCCATTATCTTAAGTCCTGACTATTCCATTTTAATTTAGCTGTGTATTCAATAGAAGCTGTCGTGTTCAAATTGCTATTCTATGGTCAATGAATAGCCTGAAACATAGACAGTGTTCAAGCCACATTTTGAAAGATCTTGCACCCTGCAGGGATATAGAAGAGATTGTACTAACAAGTGTAACAGCCACCATGAATTGCACTGCTTGACCAGTTCCAAACCTCCCTGAATGTCATCCCTAATCTGCTCTTCATTCTTACTGTGCTCACGACTGCCCATGTGACACCCTCCACATGCATATAGATAGGTATTGTGGCCATGCACAGATCTCAGGTGAGCCCCACTGAACAGGCTTAAATCGCCAAGTGCATTGAGTGTCATTGATCAATCAGACATTAGTCACTGAAGCTGGATAAATAACTAGAGCCAAGCAGGTATAAAACCCATAGATAAAATCTGCTATTTTGTGTATAATGCTCCAATAGTTGTATTAGAGTCATCCCACCATCAGCATAGATGCAACCCGTGATTCACCATACGGCAGATCTTTCCTACCCTCACAAATCAAGGCGTTGAGTAATGTAGGGAAACAAAGGGAAATAACGTGTAAAAAAGGTTGTGAGAGTGCTACAAATTACAAAGTCCATGATATGAACAGTCTAACATGGCTGACTAATGTCGCATGTTTTGCAGCTCATTTGCAAAATGTCTCATTCTGCATGGACCTCAGCGAAAGCTCTATTCATCATGCTGTAATCCCAGAATCGTTCCTGGCATCCAGGTTCAGTCCGTCAAATTTCGACATACCAAAAATATCTCAATCTCATGTGAATTTCACCTCTCAGTCATGTTTCAGGCAAATGGCGGTGTACTACAACAGTCAATTTGCAGTGCAGTTAACTTCGACTCCATATCGGGTATTATTGCCTAGTTTTCTGCGTCCTTTTCTAGTATTTAACATGCTCTCTCTTCTGAGCCACCCCCCTTGCTTTTGTTCAAGCCATTTTTTCCAACTTTTTGATCTTGCACCCCGACTCCAAAGCTTTGCTCTCCACTTCGACACGATCCAGTTGGTCTTCATCCTCATCTGCACCGTTGCCGTGTTTGTCATGCTCATTTTCGGTTTGGGTGGAAGCTAAGACCCTGGCTTGGACAGAAGTGGGTTGAGAGCAACCAATGCATGCAAAACACCATTGGGGCAGGCTGCTCTGGCTTGAGTCTGGGAAGCTAGAGATTGTTCGTCACTGGACCGTGTCCATCTAGATCTACATAGCGACATGCTGTGCTAGCTAAACAAACAAACAAAAACAAGCTAAGCAAGCGAGGAATTCTCTTTACTTTAATAGATGGTTACAAAGGTAAAAGTGATAGAAAAACAAATAGGAACAGAAGCAAAGAGTCAAGGAAATTAAAAAAATATAGCTACAGCCAAATTTAATATTAATCTAATCAGGACTCGGCCAGCTCGGGCCAGAGTCCACTACTAGACTGTCCTCCATCATTCCCTGGGATTGAGCAAATGAAAGGAACATAGAAATCTCTCACTCGAGGACAAGTTCTACGCTTCTCATGGCAGAACATGCAAGTTACTATACAAAGCCAGATTGTAGGCTGACTCACGGAATTCTTTTTAACCAACTCTTTAAATCTAGTCAATTCCATTTAAGGTCAGTAAAATGATCAGGAAGGATCCTTTTGGCTTTAGCAGTGAGCCCCGATGCGCATATTTCAGGTTCAGATTGACGTCGTATAGCGTTCCTAGATTCATGGTTACCATTACTATCCAAATTCAGTGCGCTGGTTGGTTCTGCGTGGTCATTCTCCACCCATAGATGATGTCAGTTTGTTGGATGAAGATAAAGATGAGCTTGGATTTTGGTTTGAGCGAGAAGACATATTAGAAAGTAAGGAGGTCGAAAAGGCAAACGGAACCTCAAACTTCAATGCTCACTTATATGTAAGTTCAGTTTGCACGATGACTTTTCGATCGTCATCATCATCAGCAGTGATTACCGGACCCGAAAAGGGTTGTTTGCTTGTCATTGAGGATGATTCGAAGCCGTTATACTTTGCGCTAATTTCCAACACGTTTTAGCCGGGACATGTCATTTGTCGAGGGCTATAATTACAGACGTAAAATAAATACACATTCATACAAATTTTGGGGGAGTATATTAAGCTTACCTGCCGGTTGAGAGGCTTGGCCATTCCTCCTCCAGGTCTCGGTCATTCCAGACTTTTACTGAAAATAAAAAAGAGTCGATTACATTCGTTATTAATGGAGTGGGATAGCCGATTAAGCATAACCGACTGCAACTAGGCACTCTAATATCCGCATTCTACATGGATAATTTTTTATAGGACCTTCAATTGCAACGCGTCATATTACAATCTGTGATGATATATGTAACTGTGGTAGGCAGGTATGCAGATGAGATTCCAATAAAGGCTTGTGAACTTCGTGGTTACCATAGTTGCTAGTTTAAGAATTAGTGAGGCGGGAGGTGGTCTCGTTGAGTTCTTATTGAGAACTGTGAAGGCGCTGTGCGAAATCAATGTGGAATCAATAGAGCATAGAGTTATCATCCAACCTGAGCATTTAGGAATTGACAGCCTCATTACATTATTGGCTTGCCAAGGAGGCTGCACTGGCGATATTTGACCTATCAATATCGTTGGGTATTCTTGATTGACCCACCTTGTCGTTAGCTCAGTTTTCCAAATACACCGACAGTAACCGAGAAGATTGTCAGAACACAAGTCGCCCACAACTTCTTGTCGACTTTCATGGGACTCTACTATTACGATGACGCCTGAAACTTTCACTGAAACGATCCCACCACGATATACGCATAATGGGTGGAGGAATCGACTGAATTAATAAGAAGTTTTGTCACGTTCTAGTCAGTCTATCAGTGACTAAGCTCGTGCATGTACAATGTTTTATGAGTAGCAACTCCGGGCCGAATTGAATGGAACCTTTTAGCTTTTACCGACACCTAGGGCAGACTGCGGATGTTTGAATTCTTGATAAAGTGCATCCCCCACGCCGCCTCCTGGAGTGACTTGGGAGCGCCTTTCTTTCTTGAAGTGGTTCGACATAAGGAATGCAATATCTGAGTCGGAAATTGGAAACATGTCAGCATTGCGCAGGAGATGGAAATCAAAGAGAAGAAGACAAGAAAAGCCTAGCGGCGCCAGAATAGGAACCCAAACGAGGGGAAAGGCGGCGACGCTCCTTTCATCAGAAGAAGATAGCGAGAGAAAATATTGTGCCAGTATGTCCACGGAGTAGAAGCCGCGACTAACCCAAAATAAAAAGGAGTATGTCACGGGAACGAGCTAAGATGCAAAGACCTTCCAGAAATAACAATAACAGAAAACTACAGATCCCGAGAGATGGAAGATCAAAAAATAGTACACGCACCGAGGCTTTGTTCAAAGTTCAGCCTCGGATCACAGAATGACTGCAAAAAGAAAAAGAAAATAGCGTATTAATTTATGAAATAAATTTTGAAGCAGGAGACGCACTTGGTATCGCAATCCCAATTGCTCTTCACTCAGTTCCATACTCCCTCCAAGGCACTCCGTGACAGAGAAACCTTCGTCATTAAGCTCGCCAGTGAACTCAAGGCTTACGCCGCCCAGTCTGGAGTCGCAAGCAGTATGAATTCGAAGCGAAGATGTCAATTCAGAAATGATGTTATTAAAATGCCGCGTCTTGAGACCTGAGGAAGATGTTTCTGTACTGAAAGAACGTGAACAGATTAGTAAAAGTGCTCCGGAAGTGATAGAAACCAAAATCCAAAAGGAGAAAGAAAAAACAAGAATATTTCGCGGAGGATCCAGACCACAATTCTCTCTATTCAAGGACGCTCTTGCCATCAATACACTTTTCGCCGTAGTTGGGTTACCTGGGATTTGGCCTATCGGAACGAACCAACGGCACGAACTAACAAAGGCGGAGTTCAAGAAATCCCAGGAAGCTGCGGGCTGAATCCATGTCATGTAATCCTGAAGCGAAGATTGGCGAGGACAAGAATTCACAAGGGTCCCACATGTGCATCACCACCAGATGTACGATGCACCCACGCCAATCGACAAGCACCTATCTTCGACGATAGAAGTGCAGGGGCTAAGGAAAATACGACCCAAGAAGACAGGGCAAGAAAAGACGAGAAGTGGTCTAAGACGCAGAGTCGAAGGAGTCGGAGCTCCTTCCAGAAAACGAACAAGTAGAAACTCACTTGCCGTGCATAGGATCACAGATCCACGCGACTGGGTGGCCTGACTGCTGTACGGCACGAATATGTCCTGGAAGGTGAGCATCAATCTAGAATTAGAGAAAAACAGAGTTAGCAACACGCTTCCGAGTATTTGACATAAGAATGATAGAGAAACGAATTCTTTGGGTGCGAAAGAAAAAGGTATTGAGAATGGATAAGTCGATAAGGATCAGCCTTCCAGAATGGAATTATGAAGTCGACAAGCTTCCAAGTTATAGAGCACGAAGAAACAGACACGGAGGGACAGCGAAGGTCTAAACCAAGGCGTTCCCAGGCCGAAATGATCTAGGACATTAGAACGAGACCATGCGGCCAGCAGTACCAAGGCCAGCCGGCCGTGCTGCCACAGGTAGCAAATAATAGTTGCATGATTGCAGCCGTGCGAGCGAATTCTGAATCCAGCATAAATAAAGAAAAAGAAAAGCAAGGAAACGAAGCAGGCGATGATGAGATGTGGAGATAGCCAGCGCATAGCACGGATAAGATGGTAAACCACAATCTCCGAATCTAAGAGGATAAAGGAGGCAAGACTGAAAGATTCGCGGCCGAAGTAGCGGGAAGAAGAGCATGGAGAAAATTTAATATAGTGGAAAGGCGATGATTTCGGGCACTCTTCCAGGAAATTGAGAAGATCACACAGCGAATGCCAATCTCGGCGCACAGTGAACGTAATGAGTTGTGCAGCAGTAAGCCGCTCTCAAGAACACAACATCGTGAAGGACAGCCAATGGAGAAGGAAGGAGGTTGAAGAGGAGTTGGTTCAGCGGAAGTGTCGACTCACTTTGGATGCTCCGTACCGAGTGATCAAAGTAATCCGTCCTGCCTCTTTGTCCGGATTGAGTACTGGAAAAATTATGGGAAAACAAGGTCGTCAGACTTTGGAAAATATAGAAATGCCAAGGAAGATTAATCAAACAACGTTGCTTATATTTACATTTGGAAGTATCGTTTGAGCACCTTCTGTTCAGCATGAAGAACTCAAACAGTGGAAAACGCAAGCGTTATGCTGAAAATAAGATATTGGAAAACAAAACTCACCATCTAATACCCTAACCAATTCATCGTCCTGCATGCTAGGACCGACCTTGATACCAATCGGGTTTCGAATCCCTCTAAAATACTCGACGTGCGCCCCTGTAAGCTGTCGGTACGATCTCCGATCCAGAGGAAGTGAGCGCCAGTATTATAGTGCGCATTGATAGGGCCAGACGACCCAAGCGCAGAAGATCCCGTCTGCGTCACGGAAGCGGGTACGGGTAGCTCGCGTGTCAAAGCTGATTCGTAGCCCAACATCAACCCCTCATGGCTAAGACAGGAAGAAAAGGTCCAATCAGTAAGGGAAGATGGTAAAAGACGCGAGGAGATTGCGGTCAAGAAGTCGGTTTGTTCAACTGACCTAGTATAGAAGTCGACCTCCCCGAGTGTACCCCTTCCTCCTCCGCGTTCGTATGAATGAGAGCCTGCATCTGCTCCGATGGTGCGACTGAAATCCAGGGCATCGGACAGACCGTCGACAAGGGTTTCGAATTCACGCCTGAACACCAGAACGTCAGCTTAGCTATAAATAACCTTGGCTATAAAAAGAATGCGGATAGACAAAAATGTTGCGAAAAACCAGTAATGTCCGGTGAACAGAAATACAAAGCAAAGTCTGAAGGATAAAATACAAGAGATAGCGCCACTAAGCAGAGGCAAAAGACAAAATCAAAGAAGGCACGTCAAGAAGAATGCAGAGGACGTAAACTGCACTGATAGCTCCCCCCACACGGTGGCGCCTCACTAGGCTTAACGCGAAGAGTGGCGGTCGGCGATAATGGAGTAGATGAACACTGAAAGCCATAAACAGCTGGACAATCAAACGCCCCCATTGCGAGGATCGACAAGAAAAGTTGCCAAGAAGGAAGGAAGGAAGGCAAGAGGCAAGAAACCCAAACGCACCTCAAAGATGGCGACCTCACATGCGAGAGTGACCAATCTCTCGGGTGATGCAATGAGGCAAATCCAGATGTAAGCAAGCTACGCAGGTAGTTCAGCGTTGTCGTAGAGTGGAAGTACGCGCTGTGAGCAAAACGTGAGTCAGTAAGTCAAACACACAACACCAACATACAAAAGACGAAAAACGGGGGATCAAGAGGCTAGACGCCACTTCACACGTTGAGGCGGTGAAACGTGGTGACGTCAAACACGAATGAGAAGAAGACGATCTACGATCTGCCCATTGGGCCTACGCCGAGGTTTCCATCGTGATAGAGCGGCACAAGCATTAATAGGCAAATTTCAGCAAGTAACGTTAATTGATAACGTCAACGTCAAAATCAGGGCGAGACGGTAAATGCACTGTCAATTCCGCGGCCTCTGCGGCATACTGAGGAGTAGTGACAGCTATATGTGCCTATGCAGTGACCCACGAGATAAAGACAACCAGGTCGGCGAAACAAGTGGCCCGCAAACATAGCAGCCAAAACACAGTGGTAAAGGTGAAGTTGAGAGAATGGGAGTAGGAGGTCCAATACTACCCAATGGAAATCAAGTGTAGGTGGGAGAAACTGAAGTCCAGGCCAAGGAAGGATTTAAATGCTCACCTCAAAAGTCGCTCTGGGTCAGGAGTGCGGTCATTTGGATCCAACCTGTCAATTTAACGCCCCAAAATTCCGAGGGTTCGCAGAACAGGCGAAGACAGGAATCGATGAACACCCAGCATCGAGGTCAAATATGGTTTTGAGTATTTGGATTTAAGTTTTTGAGGTGCGTAATTTGGGGAGACCGTTTCAAGGACATGAATTGACGCAAGGTAGGAATGGAAGGGACAGAAGGGAGGGACAACCTGTCAGATATACGTTGAAGTAAAAGGTCATTGTACTTGCCCGTTGACGTTATCGCCGCTGTAGGATTCACCAATGAGACTCCCATATTCGAGAAAAGACGAGAAAGTAAGAACTAACCGGAAACTCAAGACTTCTCTCCCATCTGGAAGTTTTTCGTAGCTACTGCTTCGTGGTTTTGCGTATTGCCCAGCTATCCGTCCTATACGGACCTGGAGAGAACCAGCAAGTAAGTCATATAGATACCAACAGCGGAACACGGGTCAGAGAGGAAAAGGAGAAATTGGAGTGATTAAGGAACGGACATGAAATGAAGTCTAAGCATATGATTGAAAAAAGCTACGGAGGTGGAATATGAAAGTGATACCCGCGACGCGTGAACATGCCTTTGACCATATACGAGTTGGCCGCGTTGTGTCATACCCGGGTATGAGAGTCGGTCAAAGAGCCGAGCGCCGAATAGTAAGAGCCAACCGCTTTCCGACATCGGTATGAGAAAAAGAAATGAAGGTAGCGAAGCACTGGGAATATGGAAAGCAAAGAACATGAAAACAGAAAAAGAAAGGAGAGAAGTGCATGGCTGCAGAGGTAAGAGTAGGACGTACGACAGGTAACCTCGCACCCCAAATCAAGATCAGAGAGAACGATAAGATGAGTCCGATTTTCGAGGAGATGTTTTCCTGATGAGATGAAAGAAACGACGACGTTAGCCTGACAATTGAAGAGAAGAAAAGGATAAAAGAAGAGAAGAAACGCAAGCCAAAGGAAGTGAAATCGGCGCCCTCAAAAGCCATGCTACACCTGACCTACAAGTCGGAAAGAATGTAGGACGAAGGAGGTTCAGAGATTACAGCCTGAATAGGGCTGGCAGTGTGGATCCATATACGAATGTAATGAGCATAGGATGGTAAGAGGATCACGGACGAAGAGAGGCGGTTCTGGAATGCGAAATGAGGGGAGCATGGAGCTGCAAAGAATGCGGGGTTGTGACCGCGGCCACTGCAAGTACCCAATGTAGCTAGTGGATTGACCTAGTAGCCCATCCACAGCTCAAATGGTCGGCGTCATAATTTGAACTTGGATGATGAAAAAGGGCGCTGGCCAAGCCCGGAAAAGTGGAGTAAGACTTACCCCCGTGCACGCGTCAAAACTCTCGGCGCAGTCCCCAGCATGCAGTAAAAACGCCTCGTTTCGTTGAACGAGGCTCAGCTGATACCGCAGACGCTCAACCTTTCATTGATCCAAATCGTGCAAGGCGGTAGTCGTTCATAACAAGAGAGTGTTCATAGAAATTGTCGGTTCGATACACGAGGATGAAAAGAAGGACAAAATGGTCAAAATACAAGGACTGGGTTAACGGAGATCCGTGTAACTTCAGGGAGACGCAGGCTCACCTCGGAAGGTGTAACGAGAGGAGGCAGTGTTTCTAGCTTTGAAAGGACTCTGACCCAATGTTCAGCAGCCAGCTCAGTTGGCAAGCACCGAGGACGAAGACTGACTTGGAGAGTTGCTTTTGATCTGGATATCCCACATCCTATGACAGAACAGTTTGACATAGATAGAAACACGCAAAGATAGCATACTTACTTGCGCTACGGGCTTGGATTTCCAAGAATCTCGGGACCATTCCGTCGAAGTTGGTGACATGTCTGGCCCTTCACTCTTTTATGCCTGATGATATATCCCACCGACACTGGATTGACGTGGGTTCAATGTTAATTACGACGAAAAGATTATTCGGGAATCCTGATGCCCAAAGGACGCGTAAAGGCGTGGTTCTCAGTCGGACAAGCGAGGAGGTGAGATGGAAGGCTCAAATCCTCGGAGCATCGATCGATCTTGATTACAAATCAGGATAAATTCGTAATTTTTAGTTCGGTATCATCCGACCATATCTTTTCTCGTCACGCTGCCGAACACGACGCTGCTACTTTTTTTTTCTCTGCATATGGGCGCGGATTCTTACCTTCCAAGCTTCAAATCCTGACATTTCCTGCGACAAATGCTTTTGGTCTCTCACCTTATGTCACGTACTTTCTTCATTCTCGTTCCGATGGCGCCAATCCTTCTCTTGGCTGCTCATTCCTGCATTGGATCCTTGACGAAAAGACCGTACCTGTTGGCTCCTTCAGGCGCATGAGAGATGCTTGTCATAGCCGCCTTCTCGCGCATTAACTGATAATAATAGGACTCTTTGCCTAGGCCGCGGAAGACAACCACACTTTGAAATAAACGTAATCTGTGATAACCGGTTTCCTACCGGCACGTATGTCGAGTATCCAATAGGTGTAACGGAAGCTCAAAGCTCTTCGGCTCTCCCCTTTTAACCTTGCAAAGACAATATAATTTGGCTCCTCGCTCTCAGACTCAGACTTAGATTGGATCACGATCGCTCTGGCCGGGTGGATTGCCCAAAAAATTTCGAAATGCTACACATGCACAGCGTGGTATGAGTGTCCCTTCAATCTCCAAGGGTCCATAGACGGACATTTGCAATGCGTTTTCCGTCGAAGGGATAGTGCAAGCTGGCGTGTATGATGCCTGGAATGATCCACGCTCGAGAATCCCTTCCTTACTCCGTTCTTACTTTGTGACTGATGGAAACCAAAGGGCTATTTGTGTACTCATTATCAGCGGCAACGCTACATGCTTACATGCACCGACTTACGAAAATTACCATCTGACGTTAAGGTAACCCTAAAAAAATCTTGTACGGTGCGCTAGCTGTATCAGCCAGAAATAATGCTAAATACAATTTGACGTCCTGATTCTCCGGCCGGGGCATGACTTCCCCCACCGTCATCCGGCCATATGATGGAGTACCTTATGTTTTGTTGCTTGTCCATGTTGTTGATTTTCATGTTATAAATTGAGTCCTTTGGATTTCTACTCAATTACTAAGAGATCTTCCCTTCTGGAGGCTCAAGTTATTGATAAACCCTCACACAATACAACCTTTCAAGCCCCAGAGGACATACTTGTACCTTCAGCATCGGAATGGGTATTACATAAATCGAAGGCTTTGGCCAAGTGACCTTCATCCGACAGTAAATTGACTTTAGCACGACTTCTAAATTCTTCAATGGCCACGTACCTGGTACTGTATGTGGGAAAAATAATGAATGGAAGTTCAGTAAGGAAATAAGGCAAAAGTGTGGAAAAGGAGTGAGATATCAACCAACAATATTTGTATTTGTTCATGACAATTATTTCAATAGATGTTATGACCATGAGTAAACCATGAGTAAGGGCTTGAACATTGATTAGAATACCGGAGCCACATTTCGAGTTGATTTTAATTCATAAGGTCTCATTTTTAAAATAGCACAGAAAATTTGTTAGAATAGCACTATTGCACGGTCTGATAGATACTGCAGGAGATTCTATCTAGTTTATAATATACATGGTATATGTTACAGGATGATTTACTTACGAAAATCCGGAAGGAGAGTTGCCTTACTGGGTACCAGGACGGAAGGAACAGTCGGATAAACCCCGAAGCGTGCCCGAGAAGCTTCCCAGAACGGGTGTCAAATATTTTGCTTCTTAATTCCTGGCTGATACAGCTAGCGCACCGTATCTTGTCAAGATTTGACTTTGCACAGCTGCTATGGCCGTCGTACACGCACTCTCAGATCTCTTGCCGTTTACCTTTTGGGCTGTTTCCCCCTTTGGATAGAATTTCCTGCTTTCCATGTATGTATCTCCTGAAAAGAAGATAAGCTCGATTGCACCAGTTGCTTCTTGCTCAGATCCCACGAAGGCGTTGTACGTATATAAACCTGTCCGTCGTCCGCCTCTTCCGCATCCCGCGTCCTCTCCTCTCAACAGCATCCGCCCAATTTCTCCCGCCTCTTGACATGTCTCTACCTCGCGTCGTACTCGTCTCTGTCCAAGCGATCTTTAACGGGCTAGCCTGTACTCCTCCCAACCCGACGCCACAAAAGCTGCGGTACCATACGGAAGAAATGTACATTCTGCAAATAGCACCTCTGATTTTCAAGGTACGCGCTCTCTTTTCCGAACATGTCGCGGTTACTCTACAACTTGCTTCAAAGCTGCACCAAATAATCGCATACTTATGCGCGCTGTTCGAAATCCTCTACTACCTACGCGCTGTCATCCCCATATCGTCGCCTGCGCCTGCTTTAACAGATCTCATCTGTCCAGCCTCTCCTGCTCCTGGCTCATCCGCTCTCCTACTATCCCCCAGCTTCGTCGTCGGCGTGGTCGCCGTTGTCCTGGGAGCCTACATCCGTTTGGACTGCTTCAAAGCTCTTGGGCAGTTATTCACCTTCGACCTCACCGTCCATCCCGAACATCGTCTCATAACATCACGCTTCTACGCATATGTCCGACACCCAGCATACACCGGATCCTTGATGCTGGTCTTTGGTCTTGCCTTTTCCCATTTGACGCGCGGGAGCTGGCTGACGGAATGTGGACCTCTGAGGTCAGAGCGCTCCGCGCTGGTGGTGTGGGCCGTTTGGTGGTTGTGGACCTTCTGCGTGGGGATTAGCCGCGCGGACGCCGAGGATAAGCAGATGAAGAAGCTCTTCAAGGAGGAGTGGGAGACATATGCTGTCGCCGTGCCTTGGTGGTTCTTCCCTGGTATAATTTAAGTGGAGGAATACGTTAGGCGGATGCCCGCTCTTATGTGAGTCGTCTCACTCCAAAGTCCTATTCCTAGCCGTAAATTTATGAGTATCATTTTCGCAGAAATATCTTGACTTATTACCGAGGCAAATCCCACCTAGATCGCCCATGACGAGCAGACTCCAAAACACTCTGTCCTCGAAGCTCAATCCCTCCTGCCTTTACTTTTTCATTCCCATGACACACAACAACGAAACATCAGATCTCAAACGGATAGAACCTTGACGACGCTTATTCATCATCCCCATGTTCGACGTACGCATATTTCATACCTACGCATTCACTCGCCATCTACTCGGTAACGCCTATCGGAATCATTTTTCTTCTACTTTATCTCATATTGCTCATCATCTGGACTTATCACTTGACTGGCGTGTTCTTTTCTACGCCCGTTTTGCTCCTTCATATCATTTGATTATGATTATCTACCTACAGAACTTCCTTTTGTATCGCATAACCTATCTTTCTAAGTATGATTTATACCGGCCAGACACTTGCGGTCATTTAGTGAGTTGCCGTTGGACAAGCATGCCAAATTTCGAGCGTCCTCCAGGTCCACCGATATCTTGTTTAGTTCAAGTCATGAACTTGATCTAGATTCATTCAAACAAGTTATATTCTATAAGTCTCCGATATTTGTCCACGCCAACGACAGCAAGCCGTTACTTCGCATAAATGACCATTACCATAAAGATTCATGACCTCATTTCCTGTGTTCATTTGGGAGCTCGACCTTTTGGTGTTTACGGCAGCACGAATTTCCGCGGAAGTCAAATTTTCATACCGCTGTGTCCGTGGACATGAGCCATCTACTGCATAAAAGCATTATGCGTTCCTGGAACACATACACGGCGTCGGCAAATACGCTCCGAACATCGAATGCCGTAAATCCAGCGACAGTTCTATTCCCCCCGAACAGTTATCGAAATGTAACAACGAGCTTAAGTTCGGATTACTTGTGGTCGAAAACCAGCAGCCAATCCACAGTAATCATAAAGATAGTTCGTTGCGCCCAAATATCAGAAATTGATGCAGGACAAAGGATGATGATTTAGGCCGAAATCAGAAAGCCCACGCTTATCCACAGCCATCAAAGGAATGCAAGACGGTTTGTTATCGACTCACGCTCTCCTCTATTATAAGAGTTGATGTTCTGATGACTTTGAATGACTTCAAGCATATCTATAGACCTATAGAAAACCCTTTATCAGGAATACGACAAGCCTAACGATCTGTCATTCAAAGAAGGACTTCCTCACTACCCCTGAGCCTGAGTCAAAATCAACGGACCGGTATATCGAAAGCATGAATGTCCGCTCCGTTGGTTAAGGAACCTCATGAAATCCCACCGACGTCCCCCCTGCTCCGCTTAATTTAATTGAATGATGTCTAATCCAGTGAAATTTCATAAAGCGGTCCGATTAAAAAACTAAGTTTTTCATGTTAGCATCTTCGGACCGTTTAAGATAGAAAGACATGGAAGACCGAACCTACCTACATGAGGTTTCACGGCTATTTTTTGGTTCAGGGGTGTCACAGTTCATCGAATCCTGGATTTATATAGATCGAGTTTATAGCCCAGAACTGTGACATATTCTACGGGAAATAGCAAGGAGATGAGGACGAAATCAGAAAGCTTGACGGTGCTAGATGAGGTTAGATCTACAAATCCCTTCCGTTGTGAATATGGAGGGTAATAAAACCGATGAGGCTGAAAGAGGTCAAAAGCAGTTCCGGATACCCTGGTGCATTTTGACTTTCAAGAATGCATGTTGGCTATCCTTTTGTCATCATCGAAAGTATGCAAGGATTATCTGTAACTGATGTGTTCTTATTCTGAGAAAATAAGAAAGTTCAAAGTTGAGAAGATGAAGGGAAATTATTACAAGGATTTCAGAACGACGATCGGTACTTCCACAATGCTTCAAATTTGGTATTAGGTGACAATTAAAATTTTATGTTTATCTGGTCTTATAGTCTATGCCGTTTGCACCGATTTACAACAACTACTTAAAAAATACTTGTTAATTTCTGTAATTTGAGTGATCCCTATGGCACATTTTTGAGCGCGGTCTCCTCCTGCAACCTTTTCAAGCTGCATACGTAGATAAGATAGGATTTTCAATATCGAGTTTGTTGATTTGAAGCACGTGCCTCTACAGTTGGAAGGTACCCATGAGGCCTTCAAACTCCGCGACTCTCACCGCAACTCCCACAAACCTCGTCCTTACGCTTCGCCGAGATGCAACCAGCGGCTTTCCAACCTCTCAAATCCCATGTACTCAAGGGACCAATACGCACTGTAGCCTTTTTTCCTGATGGGAAGAGAATTGTCACCGGTGGGCATCCGGATGGCACAGCGCGTATCTGGAATCTTGATACTGGGAAGGAGGAGGGGGATCCGCTCGATGGCCACAGTCGACTTGTGACTAATCTCGCAGTCTCGACGGACGGTAGTGAGGTAGTTACTGGTGGTAGGGATCGTAAAGTCCTTCTTTGGACTATTCACAGTCAAGGCAAAGCGACTTACAAACAGCTTTTCTCCGCGCCTCATAACATATCTTTTCTCGCGTTCAATTCGACGGAAAGAATACCCGATATTATAGCCACTGCCTCATCTCAGGGTATTATCGATATCTGGAAACTGCCAGTGGTTGTAGGCCCAACCCGACCCAACCAAATTGCCATAACGGACACGACAGTCACGTCCATTCGCCTTTCCACGGGGAGCCCCGATCTATTGGCCGTAGTATGCGGTGACAGGAGAGTGTTAGTGTTTGACGTACATTCTGGGGATAGACGTGCCGAATTAGGTGGTTATTCTGCGACTATAATGTCGCTGATGTTTTTACCAAACTCGACGCGCGTAGCTTCGACCGCTCACAGGAAGGTATACGTTACAGATGAACAGGACAATGCCTCGACCAATGAACAAATAGGCGAACATTCGCAGACAGTGAAAGCAATTGCTGCTCATCCGGGCGGAGGTATCATTGCAGCTGGTGGTGACGACAAGATTGTCAGAGTCTGGGATATACAAAACCGTGTTGAAATTGGATATACACCCAAGCACCCCGGCGCTATCACTAATATCATCTTCTCGCCAGATGGAACGAAGGTTCTCAGTATCTCCAAAGGAAAGCGAATACATCTTTGGATCCTGGATGGCATCAACATTGAAGAAAACAGGCGGGCATCACCTACCACAGACGATAGTCGCACACCTTCTGATCGGCTAGGAGAATTTTTTGGACGCTATCCGCCCTTCAGGTACAACCCTGAGGCAGCGCCGACTTCGGAGTTCTCTCGACTTTGCTCATTCCTCGGATGGCGCAAAGGTAACGACGATAGAGAAGAAGCGTATCATAGTTTCCGAATAGCATTGACCGAGCAGTTCAACGGAATGTATGGAAGAGATGCGCAAAATCTCCAATCTTGGCAGTTATTATGTTCTAAGGTGGGAGTTAATCCTATCCCGGACAGTCTAGAAGAGTGTCGCGCAGTACGTCAGAGGCATATTTTACTAGTTTGCTCTTCTGACCCTGTATGACCAGATTATCTCCGATACCCATGTAAACCTGGTAGACTTGGTCTCCAGCGGGAGTGTCATAAAATTTGCGACGGTCGACGAGTTGAGCGCTTACTCTTTCGCGGAAAAAAAAATCTTTCCAAAAAAAGACGCATATGCTGGTGGGCTTCTCAAAGAACTGCTTCGATACATACGGTTTCCATCGCTAGATAGACAGCGATATGCGTGAGGAAGCCGAACGATTGGATGAACCAAACATCAAATTGGCTTGTAACATAGGCTACGTATGTACATACTGAAGCTTTGGCATCGAAAATTTGTCCAGATATTTACTTGGGAACATAATACTGTCTTTTCCAAAATCGTCAGAATAGCGATTAGATATTTAAAAACCCAATTTATTAGGCCTTTAAGTAAATCGACACATTAGGGCCTGTCAGGGCTCAAAAAGGCGGTATTTTCGGTCGTATTTTGTGCCCATATATGTCATGATAATAAGCATAGTAATCATTAATTGGTACTGAACACACAAATATGTAAGTTCGAGGAATTTAGCATAGATGCGTGAGCATTTCTTAGAATTTTTTTATTCTCGCATTGCCTGGGATTTGTTATTCGAGGCTTGAACAATGCTTGAATGATTCTTTTCTTTCTTGGAAGCATGCGACCTGTCTTTGGTAAATTGGCCCTAAGTATTTAGTCTTCTGCCTCGATTTACAACAACTACTCAGAAAATACTTGTTAATTTTTGTAATTTGAGTGATCCCTATGGCACATTTTTGAGCGCGATCTCCTCCTGCAACCTTTTCAAGCTGCATACGTAGATAAGATAGGATTTTCAATATCGAGTTTGTTGATTTGAAGCACGTGCCTCTACAGTTGGAAGGTACCAATGAGGCCTTCAAACTCCGCGACTTTCACCGCAACTCCCACAAACCTCGTCCTTACGCTTCGCCGAGATGCAACCTCTCAAATCCCATGTACTCAAGGGACCAATACGCACTGTAGCCTTCTTTCCTGATGGGAAGAGAATTGTCACCGGTGGGCATCCGGATGGCACAGCGCGTATCTGGAATCTTGATACTGGGAAGGAGGAGGGGGGTCCGCTCGATGGCCACAGTCAACCTGTGACCAATCTTGCTGTCTCAAAGGACGGTAGTGAGGTAGTTACGGGTGGTAGGGATCGTAAAGTCCTTCTTTGGACTATTCACAGTCAAGGCAAAGCGACTTCCAAACAGCTTTTCTCTGCACCTGATAACGCATCTTTTCTCACATTCAACTCGGCGGATGAAATACCAGACATTATAGCCACGGCTTCGTCTCAGGGTATTATCGATATCTGGAGACTTTCAGTGCTTGTAGATCCCGCCCTGCTCAACCAAATTGTCATACCGGATACGACAGTCACGTCCATTCACCTTTCCACGGGGAGCCCCGGTCTATTGGCCGTAGTATGCGGAGACAGGAGAGTGTTAGTGTTTGACATACACTCTGGAGAGAGACGTACCGAATTGGGTGCTTATCCTGCGACAGTATTGTCGCTGACATTTTTACCCAAATCGACGCGAGTAGCCTCGACCGCTCACAAGAAGGTATACGTTACAGATGAACAGGACAATGCCTCGACCAATGAACAAATAGGCGAACATTCGCAGACAGTTAAATCGATTGCTGTGCATCCGGGTGGAGGTATCATTGCGACTGGTGGTTATGACAAGATTGTCAGAGTTTGGAATATACGGAAGCGTGTTGAAATTGGATCTTCAACCCAGCACTCTGGCGCTATCACCAAAATCATTTTCTCGCCCGATGGAACGAGGGTTCTCAGCGTCTCCAGAGAAAAGCGAATATACCTGTGGAGCCTGGACAGCATCAGCATTGAAGAGAACCGGCGAGCATTACCCACCGCAAATGATGGTCACACGCCTTCCGATCCGCTGGAAGATTTTTTTGCTGAGTATCCGCTCTTCACTTATAACGGGAACGTGGCTCCAACCTCCGAGTTTTATCGACTATGTTCGTTTTTCGGATGGAAGAGAGGTGACAACAATAGGGAAGATGCTTATCAGAGTTTCCGAATAGCGTTGACTGAGCAGTTCAACACTGTATATGGTACGGACGCAGAAAGCCTCGAAGGTTGGCAATTACTATGCGCCAAGGTGGGAGTGGATCCCATACCGGACAGTCTGAAAAAATGTCGTGAGGTATGTCAAGTTGATATTGAACTAAATAAATAAATTGGTTTGTCTGACCTTATAATTTTGATTACCAGATTATCATGACCACGCATGTAAACCTCGTCGACCTGGTCCATAGAGGGGGCATTGTAAAAAAATTTGCAACTGTCGACAGGTTGAGCGCATACTCCTTGAGGGAAAGGAAAATTTTTCCACGAGAAGAGGCGTATGCAGGAGGATTACTTAAAGAACTCCTTCGACACATATTTTCTCCGGAGCTGGATAGACAGCACAATGTGGGAGAAAACCGAAGGAACTATAGTCGGCAAAATAAGCGTCGGGGCGGCCTGTACTGAAGTTCTGACAGCACAAATCCGTACAGGTCTTTACTTAGGAAGTTGGAACGAAGTTATACCTTTCTTTTCAAAAAATCGTTAGCCCAGCAATCCAATTTATAATTTTATTGGGCATTGGCACGTTAAGCTTTAAGCTTAACCCACGTGTAATTTATGAATATGTTATAAAGTTACAATTGTTACAATAAAAAACCCATCTACGTCTAAAGAGACTAAGGCTGACTAAGAAAATGTAAACGGCGCTAGGCTGGGTGCATCAAGAACCCTCGTTGGGGAAAAGCTACCGCCTGCAGTTCGAAAGTACAGACATACGTCAAGCTCTTCTCGCAGCCATTTCATACCGCCATTAGGGTATTTCAGAGTAGGCCATTTGGCCTTCATTTGACGTTCATTTGAGTGTCGTTTGGATTTTGATTTGGGCCTCGGCAGGACCGGCATAGGTACGGTGAATTCCGAAATGAGCATTCAACCCAGTGAAAACCGGTTCTGCGCCGTGCTGCGTTTAACCGGACAAATCCGCTCCAATCTGGAAGCCCGGACCTGAACAGATGAGAGCGGCCAGATTCCCCCTTTTGCAGAGGATCTGCGCTGATCTGCAACTGTACGATTTATGTTTTCTCTATTAATATCGAAATTTCTGCTTCATTCTGCTCAAATTTGGCATAGTCTGCATGATTCTGGGACCGTCTGCGTGATAGAACACAATTTATTATCTGCAAATATCCGTGTGTATCTGCATACATCTGAGGTGATTCTGTGGTAGTCATAGCTAATCTGCAATTTAATCTACAAACGATGCTACGGTGTCCAGTTCACAATCTCGTAGTCCTATAAGCAATTCCAAGGCACAAAAAGACATACAAACCGACGGACTCTAGACTGACAAGGTGCGCTTACTGGTTTCGGGAGGTTTATATCTTGAATTTCGTGTTTCACTATCCTGAAGTCGTCTCGGCTTTCTTCTGGCGAGAAAGGGCCTCGTATTTCTGAATAAGGAATGAGGCAGCTGGCGATGGGGAAAGGAATCGAACTAATACCTTGATAGTAACCTTATCAAGAGCATCGTAGATGGCCTTGAATTCTGCGACAGTGGGGGAGTGGTTTTTGAGATATTCAATGGCGAAGAGGTTCCTGAAATTTTGTATGCATGTCAGTCACCTGGGCAGAATTGAAAGATGCCAAAGACTTACCTTGCCGTCATGGAATCTGTAGCTTTCATCAGCTTTTACCTCTCTTCGTTGACGACGTAGCAGAGGGGGCGGCTGTGCTTGACGAGCTAGGTGGGTTAATGACAGCAGGTACCTGTAGGTCTTGCGCCGGTCTTGGTATCGTCATATTTGACCTAGAGAACCTGTAAGAATGACTTATTGCACATCATATTGTCACTTACAATATATTGACCTGTCAGATGAAAATTCCATCAGTATTTACAGCGCCAAGTACTGACAACTCACATTTTGGCTGGCGCGAGTTCGTCGTGAAGGAGCAGCAACATTTTGGCTGTCTCCCTGAAGTTCGGCCGGGGGCGCTTGCATGTAGAGTCATTTGTAGTTAGCTAGGAGGTGTATGTAGAGTGAGAAATTCAGACATGAGGGAAAACGTGCAGGGCGCATACAGAAGCTACACTAGCATGGGACTGGTTTATGTCAGCTTCTTGAACAATATGGTACGATGTCAAGGTGCTTACTGATACTTGAATGGGTATAACATCAAATGAAGGCATTAACTGATGCGGTGCTGAAGTTGTAGTAATCTGGAGAGGATTAGATGTCAGTTTACAGAAAGGTCTAGCTTACGGTAGGCGATTCTCTCCCACTGGACATGTCGACAGTGCCTGGAGCAGGAGGGCTTGCATCAGCTGGTCTCAGGACTCTAGCAGCTCTGACACAAATACCTGGAGATACTTAGATAAGATTTCATAGCAAGAACATGACATACCGCAGACGGGGTTGCTTGATTTAAGACCTCGGTGGTTGGTGGAGTAGCTGGGGCCAGAGAGGCTGCAGTGGCGGGAGAACTGGCTGACGACCCTCCATTTCCTGAAATGGTAGGCTTGGGACAGGGTTTCGACTTGCCGGGGCCACCAGCGGCCAGTCCATTTGATGAGGATGGCACCGTTGGAACAAACTCATGTCGACATCAAAGCCCTCATCTATGTCATGAACTTCGATAGGAAGAGGGGGCGTCTTTCGCTTTTCAGGTGGCCGGGGTTTTAAATTCCCGGGATGAGTGTCTTGATCAGTAGATTTTCGCTTCGTATTGGTGTGAAGTGACGGAATTCACATGTTTTAAACAGAAAAATATCAGCTTGACATAATGTAAGTAGAATAGCATTTACTTACGAGCCAGGTGACCCGAGGATCCTTTGTTACGAGTGAAATCTGGGTATTGGACGGTCGCAAAGGCCTCAAGTTTCCAGTCATTACTGCAATAACAAAATTCCTCAAACTCAAGCCGCATTGAATTACTGAAAAACTCTGCCGCAGATCGATTCTTGTTAGACCAGGTGGGGGGATTTTGTCGTTCATGATAAAGCTCAGCCCAAAGCTCATGAGCCCATTTTGTCATAGCATTAAGTCGTCCTTCTGAAATTGTCCCGCCATCTTTCTGACAAAGAAACCCTAGTTTGGAGGGAGTTTTCCCCTTTGCGAGTTGCCGGCCCCAATATGTGGTCCATTCCTCCCGTGTCCAGTATTGTACAGCTTCGAAATCGGCTTGGTCACAAGGTGGTGGAGGGTCTGGGATAACCAGGGTACTTGGCAATGTATGGTTGGCAGTTGAAGACAGAGCTATCAGCTGGTTAGTGGTCCCAAGTTTGTCCTTTTCCATCAAGTGGGTAATGAGCTCCCTTTTCGATACACTGTGAGGGAATATGCGCATATATGGACTAGCACGTACATTTTGGCACTCAGTTCTCCTTTGAGCTGCATGTTCTCCTGAAAAAGCTCGAAATAAGCTGCGTTTTCTGATGCGAGTAACACCTGTCTCGATGCGGAACGGATAACGACCAGGCTATCTTGATGTCCGTGGTTCCTAGAGGTATCGCGACTATGGTATAAACCCTCAGAAGGGTTGTAGCTCTAGGAATATGTGAATTAGCCTGAAAATTGTCAGATGCTGTCATAAGCTCACCATTGACATTTGTGCCTGGTTATACTCAGCCAACTCGAAGAGGCTGTTCTGAGAAGTCGAAATCAGTGCTCTACCAGCATGAGAGCCAGAAGAGTCATTGTTTTGGTAGAAATTTAAGAGAGACATTGTCAAGGAAGAAGTTTGCGGGGGATGATGGCAGTGAAGAAAGACAGAGCGTATGTACAAATTGCGACTTCTGAACTCGACCGATCACATGTTCTAGAACTTTATTCCGACCTTTTACTGTCCCGCCAGCTATTGCAAGGCGCATTGTAGATACTCATACAGCATAATTATATCTTGGTTACTTGCATTGTCAAGCTGCAGGTGTAATTTTCTGAAGGGTCAAATAATATTCCCCGATGTAAGTAGTCCATACAACAAAAAGAGTACAAACTCCGAGAAAATTCAAGCTAATCGACATCACCTCCATATGGAATCATCTGAATGTCGTTTAACCCAGACTTCTCAATGACAAACCAGAGGTTTTCAGGATCGCCAGGTAAGCAAGGAAGTGGTTGCATCGAAACAACAGAATTGATTGTTGTTATAGGAAGGCACTGTAGATTGTTCTGCCCAGTGTATTCGCAAGCATGTAATGTGTATGATGACTCAACGAGCATTTCGTTGTTTGGTAGACCATACATTGAGAGAATGGCATAGGCAATTTGTTCCCCTGGTTCGTCACTATCCCTGTCCAAAAAAAAGTATTGAACTTCAGCAAACTGAACCTCGTCATTGAGAATGACCTTGGTTTCCAACTGTCAGAAAAATGTATCTCAAACTCATTGTAAATTACCTTGACATTGCGCGAAATCCTTGTATCCTCAGAAACTCGCTTTTTTTCCGAAAATAGACTTCTTGCAATCTGTCCGTTGGGTAATTGAAGACGCCCCCACTTCTGTCGCCTTTCTTTGTTGCATACATGCTTTATTACTTCTAATTCAGCTTCGGAAAAGTCACTTGCCAATTTCTCCCTTGGCCGAAGCAGAACATAACCTGAACCAAGATCTTGAGCATATCGGGGAAGATGGGGGAGATCATTATCAAGCTCAGGACAAACAGCTTTGAGGACGTTGGCCTGAGCCCGTCGAAGGGCAAGTTGACACAAATTTCGTAAGGATTAGATGGCTGCCGGATTCCTTTCCCGAGCTCCCCAATTGCTCGTTCCATTGTATACTGATCTGTGAGGGTCCATTCCCGGCTCGGAGCACCTCTGGTCCTGTGTGAAGGAGCGTGTGAATGCAAGGTCGAGTGAAGTGCAGTCGATCCATGCGACGCTGATAGTAAAGATGCTCGTATTCTTCAACAAATTGCACAAGGCAGGAGTGAGCCTCCTGAACTTGTTGTCCTGTAATGTGTCATTGCATTATAATATGGACACCGCGAACAAGTTTGCAAAAGTTCTTCCAGTATTTCTTCGGAAGGACAGCCGGAAAAATCCTGGGCCTAAACCAAATAGGTAAAGATAAAATTCAGTCACCTTGTACCCGCTTGAGATCTTCTCTGCAGGATTACGAGGTGGGCGATGGAAAAAGGATGGAAAGAATTTTGTGGCTGCTGCAACTAGCTTGCCGTGAGCCTGCCAAGTAGGTCCAACAAGAGTTGCCCAGTCCCAGGTAGCCCTGTCATCAGTTGATTCACATTTAAATATTCCACGCCACACTGGAATAAGGAGCTCTCCTATGTTTAAACTGAAGAGGTGCATGGTATCATTGGTAAAGCACCGTGGAATCGAGAGCATGTATGAATGGTGCAGCCCACTCAAAATTGAGGGTTTACTGATTCCAGTAAGCTTTGGTTCCTTTCATAAGAAGTTTGATCTGTCGACTCGATAACCAAAGTAAGCTTCGTGTTGTACTCCTCAGGAGAGAGCTGGAAGGCAAAATCTGGAGGTTAAAATCAGGATGGTTACAGTCTTCAATATCGCAGTAATTAGGCTTCAAATGAGCAGCATAGTAATGGCCACTGGATGGTTTATGCCGTCCTTTCATGGGGCAACCTTTCCTGCATCCATGTGTGCCATGATGGCCAACGCGGCCATCCACTTCAACCAAACCAGGGGCGTCTGATGTCGCAAAGAGCAGAACAGTCCGAGATGAGACCACGGCATCTTTAGCAGCATTATATATCTTGATTCCGCACCACCATCCTCTTTTTGAATGGCGGAAAGATGGTGTAAGCTGCGGTAGAGGCATGAATCCATGATTTTACATTTATTGGGTCCAGGTACAACCATCCCAGGGAAAATATGTTTCGAGCGATATCGTGTTTTTGGGTTATACTCAGTAACAATCCATATAGCAATCCAGGTATCTGATTTTTTGTTTTGGTAGAGCTGTGCACCATCGAGCGAGAGGATGACAGTTGTGTCATCATCAGTAAGGCTGAGCGCATCAGAGAGTTCTCGAAGGTCCTCGCCACAAAATATGTCATCGTAAACTGCATCACGTCCATCAAGAAGATTTCTAAAATCTTCCAATACTTGAATGGTCTTGTGAGCCCGATAGGACATATCATCAGCCCCTTGGACAGAGCGACGCAATGCCTGAAGCTGGGGACCTAATGGAAAGGAACACATTTGCTTCCTGGAGACCTTTTTTCGAGAACGTCCAGATTTAACAAAAGTGTATCGTGGCTCGGAACAGACTGTGCATGCCTCCAAGTTCTCGAAAGGTCCAGTAAACGCATGGCAAGAGTTTATACACATGTCGTCGAGCACAGAAACAACACCAGTGATATCGGCGACCTGCTTTTTAGCCAAGTGATAACTGAGAACATCACTATCTGGAAACCGCCGGAGAATTGCCTGTCGAACATCATTGTATGTTGCTTCTGAGGCGTTCATGCAAGCAAGATATAGGTCAAGTGAGAAGCGGAGGTCTGGATCTGAAAGGTCGATTGGTTCGGTACTTGGATTCCGAAGGCGCTCGGTTGCAGCAGGGTCCATTTTCCCATTATCTAGAGTCGCATTTTTTATCAACTCAATAAAAGACTGGGCGAGCCTGACCATCTCGATACGTGATGGAGTCGGAAGTGTTTCCCAATCCTCCGAGTCAGAGTCGCTCTCAATGTTGGGTTCTGGTGTGGGTGGAATTATTGGAGCTTGACCATGGTAATTCATGGCTTCTGTCCTTGCTCGAAGATCTTGCTCCTCGTCGTCAGATTCTGAATCATTTCGGGGGCCTGGTGGCTCACTTTCCTCTGATTCTGAGTCAGTTGCTTGAGCATCGGGCCTATATGGAAAGTTTCGTGGCCTTTCACGAAGCCCCGTTTCATCAAGCTGCTGGTGATAATAATTTTAGATGGGCAATAGTCATGACGAAATCGTTTATCTTGCTCACTTGTGATATGATGCCGTCGTCACGGAAGGCAGGCCCATCGGTTGGAAGGTCGTAATCAATGGCTTCGGTGCCATCTTGATTCATGTCAACTTCGAGGTGCCCATCCTCCGCAGTCTGAATTGTAGTGACATAAGCATGCTGCATTAATTGTTTGGATTTAACATTTGTCGTACAAAATCTGGCCCATCTATACGATGCCTTTTATGGGGCCGCTCTGAGCCTTCTTCTGGTAAACTGACCGAGTTTCTGTCATTGCCGCGGTCAGAGAGGCTACTATTGTTCTCCCTGAATCGTGCTTGCCGGGCTGCATCAGCAGCAGCTATTTCATCCTGTTTCTTTGCATGTTGCTTAACGGTTTTGGGATCTCGGAGAACACCATTACAATTTGGACAGGGGCAGGGTCTCTTCTTAGCCATTCGGAAAGGTAAAGGGATGACGAAGCGACCTTAAGGATGTTGAACAAGTTGATTGTAGATAACTTACAGCAAAAAGCGGCGTTTACTCAGGCTAATCGATGGCAAATTCTATTTTTACACCATCTGCACCCAGCACGGACCTCCCCGGCATGGCGCAGATTTGTCCAGTTTATTTCGCCCTCCGCAGATCGTAGCAGAACCGGTTTTCACTGGGATTCAACTCTGATCATGAGCTTCATTTGAACCTCAAATGAAAAACTCGGCAAGTGCAGCCGTCGGAGTTTCAACAGATTGCAAGTGATAATCAATAGCGCAAAGATACAGTTGTCTTTATGCTTTCCACATACCATACACCTCATGCCCACTTTCACAGATCGTCAGCTGGCTGCCGAGGCGCTTCACCGTGCATTCCTTGTAAATTTTGTCGCAGATTTGGAAAGTCCGGAGCTGGATTTCTTGTCCGACTTGGAGGGAGAGGACTCCGATGACAACATGGATGATTCCGACAGATCCTCAGATAGCAATTCATCCTCTTCTTCTGAGTCTTTGTCCTCGGATGGTGATGATTCAGACTTCACGACTCCTGCAGAAACTTATGTCCATCATATGGCAAATTTATACTCTGAACACTATATGGCAGAACACACCCGATGGGTATAAAGTAAGGCAGATAAAGGGTAGCGTGTTGGATGAGGGCGGTCAAGCTTGTTTGTGAAGTCGTGTTGAAACTGCGACCCAAGTTTTCAATTTGGGGTTTACAGCTAAATCCAAAACCCTATGCACCTTCCAAAATTCACTTCTGTGTGCCTGGCTTTGTATAAACAACTGTTTTAGGCAGGCCTTGCGTCATTAGCGCGTTGCTATGACCATCTTTGGCGAGGCGGTTGGAGTCCTGTGGGGTTTCTACACCACACTACCCCACTGTGGTTCATTGTATTCGTGTACTACTACTTACAGCCTTGAATATACAGGGTAATGACATCGTCGTTGCTGAGAGGAGGGGTCGATATATTGCGAAGCCCATGAAGATATTGTGTCGACAGCACGACGGAGAGGCTAAGGGTGGGGGGTTGCGGAGATTGCGTCATCGATCCGCTGACCACTATAAACAGTTGTTTATACAAACAGAGGCGGACGAACCGAAATTTACGAAGGTGCATAGGGTTTTGGATTTAGCTGTAAATGAAGCTCATGATCAGAGTTGAAACGTTGAATGCTCATTTCGGAATTTGCCGTACTTATGCCGGTCCTGCCGAGGCCCAAATCAAAATCCAACGACACTCAAATGAACGTCAAATGAAGGCCAAATGGCCTACTCTGAAATACCCTATTCGCCTTTGATAGTCTCCGAATATTCATCCCGCGAGTCGTATTGACTTGGATGTGTAACTCGTTTGCCAAGACCATCATCAATCTTCTTCTGCGTATTCCACTTTCACTGTCCTTTCGTTGATCCATTTTTGAGGTCCGGTATTTGACCTAGATAGTAAAAGGAGTAACCTAGCGGCCAAATATCCATGTCATCAGAGAATAAAGACTTGGCTATTTCATTGTCCCTTCCCTAATCTCATTTTCCGTATCGGTATCCTCCAGACTGCTCATCCACCTTTCAGTTCTCTCGATTGTTATAGAGGAATTGATCGCGCCAATGTTGATATTTGTTCACAATGCACAAAGAGATGATGCATGTCCTCGATCGCGTCGCATCCAAAATGACTTGTCTCGTTCTGTGGATCTGTTTTCCCCGCTTGTTGAGTAAGTCCGCCGTCGCCAGTTGTCCCGATCTCGCATAATAGCTGTGCCGCTGCTGAGTGAGCTGATATTGCTCTGATATATGGGTACCCCGGGGGCGAGGACAAGTCGTGCACCGAGGTCAGCATCCTCTGTTTGTGTCCGTTCTCCATGAATCTCGCTGCTTGACGGACTTGATGTGCTTCGACTAGATACGGAGTGTTTCATTTGTAGCCATCCATCTTGATTGCTGTAGAAGGTATAGTCGTTCATGTTGGTTCTCATCCTTTGATTTGGTTCTTTGGATGATATAGTTCTGGTCGTCTGCCTGTTGATCGAGTTGTGCTCTGAGCCTACTTACACTATTACTTGGAAATTCAGTCTAGACAAGTTGAGGCTTGGGAGCTGAAGAAATTAGTGCAATAAATTGCACCATGCATGTGTATCTCAAGGCCCAGCTCTTAACGCTCAAATGTTCGAATACTAACTTACTATATACCCTTGACACGAATGAAGTCATATTCATATTGGCATGCGATCACTGACACAGGGAAGGTATATAAAAACATAAAAGGCCATGACCGCCCAGTTAGTAACAATACCCTAAGATTTTTCCACCAACATTTTTTCGACGCGCCTCTTCGTGATCGAGAATGCCGGAGGAAGTAGTCTACAATAGACACAAGTCGTTAAAAGGAGCAGAAGGATAACACAACCGAACAAGACGCACAAGGATAATAATTCCAAAGCTACGTGCGGGAAGGAGTAAATTCACCCAGGACTCGATCTGGGAGTGCTTGATATTGAAGCGGGGGGAGATGACGCCGGTCTTGTTGAGGCGGCCGTTCAACTGGATGACAATTTTATTGGCGCGGTGGTCGTCGACGATTTCAAACTCGCCAATGTAGCCTGCAACAGGACGAAGATGAAGCAAAAGGAATAAAAAGAGGGGAAGGGAAGGGAGGCTCACCGTGGCGCTGCATAACACTCAAGAACTTGACGACGACCTTGGAGGAAGGGCGGATGAGCACCTGGCGCTTTCCACGGCGCTCAGCGTTGACGATGTTGTTCAAGCAGTCGTTCTACCGACGAGCAAAACAATACATCAAGTCCTCTGATACATCCCAAGAAGAAACCCAGACACTCACAAGGACGGATACGCGGACCATTTTGTCTGATTTTTGATTTTAGAGACAGTCGACAGGCGAGGATGCTGGAGAGACGGGAAGAAAGAAATTCAGCCAAGATTCCACTGCCCAGATTGAGTGTCGTGCAACCCACAACAAAGGGGTGAATGCACGAGTCAATCAGGCAAAGTAAACAGAGAAGTCGAGCAGGGACAAGAGTCTCCTCAGCGCAGAGATATTTACCTTGAAGGAGATGTTCGTCGGAGTCGGTGGCGTCGAAGGGCGAAGTCGATGTGCGAGGGGAGGGGCTTGAGAGAAGGCGAATTGCATCCGGCCATTGGCTGTGTTTCGTCAGCTGTACAGGACCATTAGCCACACCGGCAACTCCCGGCCTTCCTTCCTCATCGTCTCCAGTTTTCGTCCAGCGAGCCCCGCCGCCGCCGTTCAAGACTACCCTTTTCTTGTAACCAAAGCTGCTTCATTCCAAGTGTACGATGGAAAGAAGGAAGGGCTTTGGAGAATGTTGGGCTGAAACGGTGTTTGTTTCTTGCCAGCTACGCCAGCCTCACCCTCGACTTGCCCGTCTGTGGTAGCTCCTTCAAGCTGCAAGCAAAGGAGCGTGAGAGCAAGGACAACTACGTCCTGAAATTTCCTCCTTCGACACCTCTGCCACTGGACTGGAAGTCGACTCTGACACCAAGGTACGGTCGGATTGTCGTTGACCGCCGTTTATTGTGTCTTCTTTTCAGGCTCTCTTGACGCGCTTAACTTTGACATCGCCATCAATGTCATCAACCCCGTCCTCGCCGTCCCAGAGCGTGCGCCCCCGGCGCGAGCGAAGGAACGTCCCCGGCGCCGTTGGGTTTCACGCGGCCTTTTTCGCATTCGCTTCCTCTCTGCTGTCTGTCCGCTTTCTGATACCTTGAGTTGGCCTGGTGGTTTGGTGTGGCCTTGATTAGGAATGGGGAAGGGAGGGATTGGCATCAAATCATTCAAAGCTTCCATCCTCCCCCTCCTCGCAACGCACCAGCGTCCCCCACCTCCACCGGAACGACTGGATGTCGACCGAGGCGCAAATCGCGTGTCCGGTCCGAATTATCCGTCCGGCTTGAGGATCGAGGACGTTTGAGCGCCGGGGTGGGGGGGTTGTTACTGTTACTCCGCCTGCGGATGAGGAGAAAAGATTTCTAACTCCGATCCCTGCTTCGTATGTAGTGCGTCATGTACTCCCAAGACTGAAATTTAAGTACTGAACCTTATATTTTTTCCAAAGCTTTGTCAAGAAACTGCTGTCGCGTCATTGAAGCTTAACTATCCCTATGCACCATCCGTGAACCTCTTGGGCTGGTTCCCTGGCACTGGAGGTAATCCATTACTTTCCACTTTGACTCCTGAATCATCATATGGACTGTAATGTCGCAACAACGCGGCCTCTTGAGATTCAAGTCTCATGGCCCTGATGAATGTATTTGGGTTTTAGTCGGTAGTGCCAATTCGAGTCTAATACAACTAATAAACACGGACTGAACTGAACTACAATGTTTTCAAAGACACGATATGCGTACATATCTCACGTGTAATTTACGTATCACGAAGGTGCGCTGGCAGGTTGTTCTCACAGCTTCTTCTGCCATCAACTTCCATGAGCAAAGGACCAGAAGAAATCGCTCTCAGACGGTG
>JADNYJ010000759.1:0-14022 GCA_015501075.1 Gymnopilus junonius | reverse complement strand
TGATGCACATGAATAATGGAAGCTTCATGTCACCCAGTACTATTAATTATAAGGTTATTTCAACTTGACTTCTTTCTTTAAGTCCCCCACCTGCACCTTGCTATGAGACCTGTCCCTGGGTCCTTGGATTCATAAGCAGTATCAGGTATGTCCCCAATGCCCTCCCCACATTATTCACTGGCTAATACAGTCTCTACAGCAGATATGATGCAAATATAAGGCCCATCCCTTGCCAGCTCTCAAGGTCTGCATGTGAAGTGGGAGGTGGGTGCATTTGATAACAGTGAGGACTATGGTGAGTACTGTCTTACTGTATTACATGGTCTCTTCACTGACTTCCTTTGTCCTTAGAGCCTCCTCCCTCTGCTGATTGCCATACTCAAAGACCACAATGCCACCCTTAGTTTAAAGCTCCCCCAGTAGATACCACCCATGTATAATAGACAGACAAATAAATTTATTTCCATTCTCATATGTTTTTTCTAAGAGAACCATGAAAACCGGACCCAAGCCAGAGCCAAGAATCAGGTGCAAACTGTCAAACCTGTGGGATGAATGGCTAGGCAAGTGCTACAT
This sequence comes from Gymnopilus junonius, assembly GCA_015501075.1. Lineage (NCBI taxonomy): Eukaryota > Fungi > Basidiomycota > Agaricomycetes > Agaricales > Galerinaceae > Gymnopilus > Gymnopilus junonius. The sequence continues at coordinate 13,446 of JADNYJ010000759.1, read as the reverse complement.
AACACCTGGAGAATGTCCTGTAGTGCTCTGTAACATCAGGAATGAACTACATAGCATTGGCAGGGTGCTAAATAAAGGGTACCCTTGCTACAATGCTATGATGCAGTTCTTACTGCTCCTGACCCACAACACATTTTGCTGATGCAGTACAAGCCACTGTGATTTTATTTACATGTATAGGAACTGAAAGTTACTTGCACACCTGTTGGCTTTAAAAAGAGCCAAAGAATTTGTTTTCCAGTCAAAGATTGTGTTGAAATTGAGTGTATTCTAGCCATGCCTGTGTAGTTTGTGACATTTTTGAAGGTTCTCAACAGGTATTGATGTTGAAAAGTATTCATGGTCACAAAAAGTAACAGAGCAAGTGCAGAAATGGCATGACTACATGCTTGGCTTTTCTTCAGTAATAATTCTCCTTTTTGCACATTAAGGTACTATGATACTCTAAAAACAAATGTACCTTAGCAAGAAGGGAGTATAATAGATGATGTCTATGAGTTTAGAATCATGTATGACCTCCTTTAGCTGATAAAATAGCCTGGACATGGTTTTTCAACCAAACCAGATTTGGCAACTCAAACTATCACATGCCCCATTACCATGAGTATAAGTACATAATGTAAATAGCACATAAGGCAGGTCAATGAGTAACTCTGAATCAGAGAAATGACCAGCTTAGAAATGATGATATTAGGGTAAAACCTATCAGGATTTGGCAATTTTTTGTTGGGTCTTTCATGTGTGAAGGTAAAAATTTATTCTATAGAAAGATATGTTAAATCTCAACATGATTCAACTTATTCTGCAATGTTTGGCCTAATGATGGGCATATGCATTGCATAGTTCTAAATTTTGGTGTGGATGAAATTATGTAATAGAATAGCAAGCTATAACTTTGAAAAATAGACACATTTTAAAGCTATTAAAAATACCTATCCAATGCACCTATAAAACAAGTAAGGCATGAACTTGATGTTGTTTAATTGTGGAATGACTTCCAGCCATGCAAGTGTTCATAGGACTTGGAGAAATAACCATGTTGCTCAAGTTACCCAAATATGGTTAAATACCCTCTATATTAACCTTCTTTATCATATTTCATGGTAATTAGGGGTGAACAATCCCTGCTAAGGCTGGTGGCATTTGACCAGCTTGTGACTAGTCTGACACCACCATTTTCTTGAGACATTGCTTTCAAGCTTTCCACAACATGATAATAAAAATTTTGTGATTACTATTTCCTTTATAGAGGTGTTCTACAGGGTCTGTAAGTATTAGAAACTTAAATGTTAGGCCACCTTGGGATGGATACATCTGCTTTGTCAGTCACTATGCTGAGCCATCCAGCTAACACTGGTGAACATAGCTGACCAGCAAACTATGACCAATTTGACTTTTTCCTGATGAACATTTGCAGAGCTTTTACTCCCTTGAAGAAGTTCTCAGCTGCTGAGGGTATTGGTTCTTTTAGCTCCATGAGCCTTTCATGTGACAGAAGGTTTCCCCAAGTGGGTTGGATAAGTACATTTTATTACCAATAACCTATGGGTTTGTCAACAACAAGGACTGCTTCTTTGTTAGCCATTACTGACTCACTAGAGAGCATCCTGATCCTCAAGGCATGGACCTTGCATAGATACAGGAAGCATAGGTTCATTCTTCTGCTGGTGAATGTCAAACAGGTGCAATGTTTGGTGGATTTCTTCACCTTGGGCTTGTTCCACAGTGACAGATATTGATAGGACTCTTTATCATTTCCCTCTCTCCTCATAAAATGCTCAGTTCTCAAAGTTTCAATCTCACTGATGAGACTGTTACACAGTTATGTGTGAAAATGGGCCATCCCCATTATTTTTGGCCATCTCTATAAATTAATATAGGTTGTTGACAGCCTTCCTGAGCTTAGACATCCCAAATATACTTGAGAAAACCACATTAAAACATTAAAAGCTTAATATCAGAAGATATAATGATTATGATAACCTAGTAATCATTAATCATTTATTATAAGATACAAAAGCAGATTACTACAGTCCTTACACACTAGTAGGGGCCTCGAGTTATTTGAAATTAATACCAAGGGAGCACAGAGATGCACACAGACAATGCGAAAAGCCTTTTGACCCGATATAGAAAGCAGAACAGCAGACTAAACAAGTCAATCACTCCGAAGCAGTGTAATCAATTTTTACCATCTGGAGAAATGTAACCGAAATGGAATGATCCACAATGATCGACATCAGAGCAGGTGCTATTTTTAGTAATATGAAGACATGAAGCAAGGACGCTTGTCCCCTCATGCTACCTTGTAAAACTAATAAGTATACACCTATCCTAGACATATTAGCCATCCCCTAAGGGCTCAGACAAATCCTCTGTGAGGCAGATAAAATATTAAAGACACCATAATGTACTGGCCATTGCAAGATTGCAACAGCAGGAATATTAATCCAATAAAATGCCTTAAATGGCAATGAGTTAAATATTTGGTGCTTGATGAATGTGCCCTGCCAATGGCATAATTCCCTTCACTCTGAAGCAGACCAATGATGAGATAATTAATTACACAGTGCTTATCAAATTAGCTTAGTAAGACACCCAGGAAAATAGTATAAAAACCTGTAGAATTAGTGTAGAAAAGCAAGCAGACAGCACCCCTCAAGTCATAGTAATACAATCGAGTGTCTGGCTTCTAAAACTAGATAATAGAAAGACATTTAATTGATATAAAGTGCAGAAAGCTTCAGACAAACTTAAGAATTGAGCTCAGAATAGAGATAAATTAAGCAAAGGCTTTATACAAGTCAGGACCTAGTTGAGTAGTTGGGAGTAGACAGAGCATCACTCAGCTACAAAAGTACGAAGTCTTTCAGTCCAGAAGCATAGCCAGAGTCTAGTTTTATCTCAAGAAGAGAGAATTCAAAGTTTAGAGAAGTTCTAAGACAGAAATTCAATTAGAGCAATCCTTTATCTAAAAGCCCCTACAAATCATTGTAAACCCCATAGAAAGTGAACTTAATTAAAAGACATTGATACTTAACACTCCCAGAACTTACACAAGTCAAGGTTATTTGTTGGGTTAAATAAAAGCAATCTATTTCATTTTTCATACCTCCAAACTACCTAGCTTATCAGTGGTACTACACTTGGTCCAGGGTGAAAACTACCATGTGTTACTGCAGAAGGTTTGAAAGACCCATAACATGCACTGTGAAGTGAGCTGAAGGATAGGTTGCACTTCAATTAACTTGTTTGAAAGTCAATTGCCTTGTATGACTACCCAATCATTACAGCAATTTCCAAGACTAAACACCACACCATACCCTCTTGTCTCAATGAATGTGACCATATTCAGGTTTTCTACAAAAGCAGGATGAACATAGCAAGTCAGATTTCTGATATGCTGTTGCAGCTGGTTACAGCTGGATCCTGCTAGGATCAATCAAGAATGATTAAAATGCTCAGACCTTAGCCTACTTGCTAATGTAGTCAATAAACTAATTGACCTGTGTGGGGCAAGCTTTGCAGCTTTTCATCTGTCATAAGTAACATTGATCAAACAAATAATACAGAAGGTTGGCATAGTAGTGCTACCTAAAGAACAATGAATGTCAGCATTTGAATTGAAAGATCAGACATCCAAAGGAAGGTTGTTTCAACTTGCATTGTGTCAAACTCCACTTTCCACTCAGCACACCATAAAGGTGGCCCACACTTGCTAGTGCCTTTTGGGTTCAACACTGCAAGGGGGAATATAAAGTGTTCTGCATTGGAGGAGTACTTTTCTTGCTCAAACTGCATAGACAATTAATCTCAATATCACACCCACAATTGGGTCAAACTTTCCATTGATTTATGCTCAGCATGGACATTCTCATGAAATCAGTAAGCCCCAGCTCACTTGTTGACTTGTCTATATTAACCCCCAATTTGTATTCAGCATTTCATTCTATTTTTCCTCCATCTCACCAATGTATGAACTCAAGTTGCAAGTGATATCAACAGTTGATGCTTAAGAAAGCCAAGTCCTGCCAAGCAGGTTTATTTACTATAGGCTATGGTACTGTTCTGGTGTGGTCAGTTCATCTAATCTATGAAGTAAGCCTATCAAAGCTCATTACTTTCTTTTCACTTGATAAAATCTCTCTGAAATTGTCATGGTCAAAATAGCATGCAATGTGAATTACCATCACATGATGATGTTACTGTCTTGGACATTGGCAACAAACTATGCTCACATATACAACATTGGTTTCTCCAGTCACAGGGTAAACCCACCTACTGGCTGGCAATTTAGTCTGGAGGTGGCCACTGATCAGGTTTATGATGCTTTTACCATTCTCTCACTTGTTGAGGACTGTCAACTCCAGAAAGTGACTCTTGTTGTTCCTCACACTGGTCTGGCAAAGGAGTGTTTTACTGAGGCTGTCCAAGCATGTAACAATCACTTCCAGCTCACCAGCCAGCAAGTCCTTTTGCATTACTGTAACAAATGCACATGATTCTATGGAAGTGAGTTTTTTTTTTCACAAGTTAATCTTCTGGTACAATGATGGAATATTAACTGGATTTTTTCCAGACAAAATATTGTCAGCTCTTGTTATTGATGGTGTGTCCAATTTCCATTGGTGTTGCAGAGTTGCCAAGACACCATTGGAGAGTAATTGTGATCAATTCTGGCCAACCCATTCTGATGTAAAAGAGATTTGTGAAAACATTGGCTATTCTTTTCCAGTTGCTGTTGGGCCAGGGAGGAGGACATGCTCATTGAAAGAACATGATGATATTGAGAAAGTTCACAATGACCATGGTCAGTCTTGCTTCCAACTCAAAGAGTGCCAATGCCATGCTCAAGTTGCTCACCCCAAAGATGTGCTGCCTATTGAGATGACTGATATCTCAGAACTAGTTGAGGATGGAAATGTTGAGGATGGCTTTGCATTAAATTACAGTGCCTCAAAAAACTGTCTGGATGTTTTGGTTGTTCAACTTGGAGACACTGTATCTCCATGGAAACATAATGAAATCTTACAATTTAAAATGCACTGAAAAGCCCTGATTCTAGGTTTTCTGGTATGCCAACTCATGATCCTTAGGAATGGATGTGATGAGTACTCATTGAATTAAATTCTAGTAATTTGAATACCCTATTGCAGAACTAATCCAAATGGTGGAGCATCATTCAATGCAAGAAGTCCACCACTAGCTCTCATGGAATACCTGACTTGGTGAGAAGAACACAACATAGATCCTGTGCAGCATACATCATATGGAGTCAAGTGGTAAAAGTGTAGTACTTTTTACATCTCCTTGAGATCAATTCTCAGTAAATACATGTCAATTTCTAATTACCCATTTGACAAGTTATCCCATACCCAGAAAATCTGACCAGTCTACATGGTTCATTCTACAAGTTAATTTACAGAGGTTTCAGGATGAGGAGGAACTCCTCATCCACCTAGGAGTGCCAAAACCTGTGAGTTTTCTGATTATAACTACCCATTTGCCTCCTACCTATAGTCCACTAGTCCACCTGGCAAAAGGCTTGAATTACCAGTGACACTGGGAAAAAAAACCTAACCTGGGGTGCACAATAATGGGTCTGATGCATGAAATGCAGTAAACTTCATGCTGCTTGATCCACAATGTTGCCAAAATCATCATTCAGATGGATGTGCTAATAGAGAGGCCAGTTGGGGTTTGTGCTGGAGACATCATAGTGTTCTGGGTGAATGACTCTGAGAAATGGGTGGATATTTATGGAAAACTATGTATTGTATGAAGAAATAAAAAGAAATTCTACCTAAAAAATGACAACCAAGGAATCCAGATAAGAGCAGAAAAGAAAGGGTAGTCACAGAAATTTCCACAATCTACTTTTTTTGTTGTTGGAAGTGCACAGACCAATGCAGAAAAAAATCTGCATATTGGACAAATTTGGAGATGGTCAGCACAACCAGGTAGGGAATGGCATGGGTAACCCATCGGTGCTTTGTGCCTGACCTGCACCTGTACCTGGACATACCCATACCTATGTACCCACAGGTTTGATGTCCACAGGTATGCACTAAATGTGCATGTGGCCACACCTTGGCATTTGCCAAATTGCCATTATGTAGAATAGATGTTTCATGCAAAATAGAAGACCAGTCAATTTGGGCATTCCAAATTTTTTGTGTGGCTTGAATCTAAACAGTAGAACTTACATAATAAATATACATTTTGAGCCTGGCTGCCTATGGGTATTGCCAGGTCATGGGTGTTCCAGTGCTGACCTGCACCCATACCCATGACCCATGTGGGTATGGCTGACCCATGCTAATCCCTACAACCAGGCATCTTTGATATTTGCCAGATATTCACAGCTAATAGCAGAGTTGACTTTCACTGGGCTTCACTGCTGGTGCAGTGGCACCCCAAGCTCCAAAAACCTTGAAGACTGTTCATCAGGGGTACATATGCTTTTTGAATTGAAATCAAGCTATATATATTCTCCTCATGAGTCATAAACTGGGTCAGATGTAAGCAACTAGATGTTGGCATGTGAAGCATGATACAAACTCATCCACCAGTGACCCAAGCAGCACCACCTGATGCTGGAATTGCCAACCCTTTATAATCTTAATCAATGCTTAATCTTTTGTATTGGGCTGCCCACAGGTCATTGGTGATTGTAAACCTCAAGTAGGATACACTCAAGTATGATCTGGCATAAATTCCTAGGGGGAAAGTTGTAAGGGGCAGGATAACCATTAATTTATTGCATTGGAGATAATAGAATTACCACTCTAACAGAGCATTTCACCATGTTAAATTCAATTCACTGCCACTGTGAGGTCAGTCACTGGTTGCCAGTGAACTGTAGCTACATGTGAAGCATGGCATTGTGCAAATTCACCACAGGTGCTAGGCTTACTGTAGCTGACTAATGTCTGCCAATCCACCAGATTCCAGAATCAGTGCAGGTACACTGGCATCCAGTCAAAAGTGCCCTGTCAATGTCACACAAGTGAGAAGGTTGTCAATGGGTCATGATGGGCATGTGACACACAACTGTGGTCTTCCTCAAATTAGCAGGGGATGGTTACTAGCCCCATTTGATTGCTGTTGGCATGGTGGGTGGGTTATCCCCTGCATAGCTTGATCACTGTCAACTTGGTAGAGTGAGCATGGCTGTGTGTGTGTCAGCATAGTAGAGAGGCTGAAATAGTGCTTATGGACCCTGACCTGGCCAAGCTTGGTGCCTAACTGAATGTGGTGGGTGACAATGTGGTGGTTGAGTTGCAACTGTGGCAACCTAGCAGTTGTCAATGATGTAGTTGAAAGTTAGGGAATGAGCAGCAGTGGTGGCAATCACAGTCCAAAAAGGGAGGGTGGCAGCCAGCTTTGAGATTTGAACTTGAACTTTGGTTCCTGAAAGGGAAATTTGTATTTTAGAACCAGCAAAGCTTCAGCTTGCAGAAGTATTAGGTTGGCCCAATGCTCTGGAACCTTAACTTTGAGGGAATATATTTAGGTACATGCTGTGCAATACAGTGAGGGACAAAACCATTCCAATGTTTCAAGCATCTACAATAAAACAGGAATAACTTGGGAACTAAGAAAGGTGGAACCTTGAAATTTTAAAAACATATACAAATCATTATGTAACCATGTTTTTTCCCACACTACAAATCATTTAAAATAATAAGTACATTGGAACAGTTTTGTTTCTCTTGAAAATTATATACTATTTAGGGTATTTAGTACTTGGTATAGCCTCCTTTGGCCTTTGCAACAGCTGCAACCCTCCTTGGCATACTTTCTATCAAATTCTGACATACAGAAGCTGGAATTTCATTCCACACCTTCTGTGTCCTCTCCCAAAGTTCTGCTATGCTAGAAGGCTGGGTTTCATACTCTGCAAGCCTAGCCTTGAGGTAAACCCAAAGGTGTTCAATTGGGTTGAGGTCTGCTGATTGAGGTGGCCATATCATAACTTCCAAACCACTGTCTTCTAGCCACTTCATTGCCTTTTTACTCTTGTGCTTGGGGTCATTGTCTTGCTGAAAAATGACATCTTCAGGTTTCTTGTTGAAATATTCCAGGCTTTGCTGGAGTTCCTCTTCCAAAATAGACACATAAAGGTCAGCATCCATCCTCCCATCAATCTTGGTGCCATATCCAACTCCTTCCCAAAACATACAGCCCCAAAACATCAAGTTTCCTCCTGCAAACTTTACTGTGCCTTCCACCAGCCTATCAGAAAGTGCTTCTCCTGGCATTTTCCACACCCATTTCCTCCCATCTGACCCCAAATGATTGACTTTGGTCTCATCTGTGTAAATCACCCTCTTCCAGTCCTCAACAGTCCAGTGGAGGTGAGCCATTGCAAAGTCCATACATTCCCTCTTATGTCATGTGGAGAGAAAAGGCCATTTTTTCTTGACAACAGCCTTTAATCCTGTGTCCCGAAGTGCCCTGCAGACTGTCTTTGATGAGAGAGGCTCATTGGTAATGTCTTTCAAGGTTTTGGCAACCTCAACAGCATTTTCAGCCTTGCAAGAAGTGATAAGGTGTAGAGCATATTGGACATTGGATGGTGAAAGTTTCTTTGGATGGCCACCAGTGGACTTGGCAAGATCAGGACAGTATTTGGTGTGAATCCTGGATATAGAAGTCATAGAAACACCAGTGGTTGCTTCAATTTGGTGAGCAGAATGTCCTTGATTAAGAAGATGAATAATGTGGGTGCATTGGGCAACAGTAAGTTGGTGCATGGTGAAATAATGAGTGGGGGGAAGTTATGAGCAATGTACAAGACAGGGGGGTGTGAGCGGGGATTGCCGAGCCCTCACTTCCAATGACTTTTGCTCGATGCTACATGTGGGGTCCCGTCCCAGTTAGGCAGGTGCCATCAGTCCCCACCCGATAAGATCAACTCATCAGTCACAGAAATACATTATCAATAGAATGTATTTTGTATGTGATCCGTAACTACCATCTGTACCATACATACTAAGAAGTATTGTGAGACCTTTTACTTGGAGATGGATTTCGTGAACAAGTCAAAGCTTCAGAAACATCTGAAGCTGAAGGTTTGTTGGGACCATCGACATGTGAAGTAAAAAGAAGCCTCTGCATTTATTGCATTGTAAATATAATCTACCATTGGATAAGTTAGTATAAATAGGGAAAAGAAGTGTCTCGCCGCCTGAGTCAATGAGTCAGGTGGTCTGAGCTGGGTTAAGCAAAGTATAGTCGGTTGTCTTGGGTGGCATGGGAGATGAGTAATAGCAAGGAAGAAAGGTCAGTCGAGAATGTGAAGAGACAAAGCATGGGCTTTCAGAACCTTTTATACAGTTTCTGTAGACAATGGATGCTAGATAGATCACAGACTTAGCAGCAATGCAATTGTTGGGATAATGAGTGAGCAGTCATGAAGTAATAACCTGTCTCTATGAACAGTGAGAACAATGGAGAAAGAAACAAAGAGGGACCACACAGTTGAGCATATTCAAGCAAAATAGAACTGATGAAATGGCCAGACAATGGAGCAGAATCGAAGAAAACTGAGAAGACAATGGCCAAATGAACAAACAATGGGTTTCCCCAGACTGATCTTATTGGGTGGGACTGATGGCACCTGCCTAACTCAGATGGGACCCCACATGTAACGTCGAGCAAAAGTCGTTGGAAGTGAGGGCTCAGCAATCCCCACTCACACCCCCCTGGTACAAGAGTATATATACTCATTGCAATTCACTCACATGATTTTATTTGCTGTTATTTGTCTGTAATCAACAAAGTCAGGTGATTTGACTGAGAGGGACAAAACCATTCCAATGTACTTATTATTTTAAATGATTTGTAGTGTGGGAAAAAAACATGGATATGTAATGATTTGTATATGTTTGGATAGATGATATCCAGGGCTACCTAGGTTTAAAATTTCAAGGTTCCACCTTTCTTAGTTCCCAAGTTATTCCTGTTTTATTGTAGATGCTTGAAACATTGGAACAGTTTTGTCCCTCACTGTATATTGCCAGGATGCTCTAACAGTTTGGCTGTCTTGATCTCAATTGTATGTGGTATTCTGCCAAAGTGTTTGTTCAATCCTCCTTCTTTACAACCACATTATTTTTTCCAGAATAAGTAGTGAGCCTGTGGCAGCCCACCATTTGCATTTTTGTTGAGCTTTCATGGCTCATTTACAATAAGCACATCATTCAGTGAATCAGATACTGGGTAGGTCCACCAGTCAGTATTCTGGGTGGTATTCCCTCAGCTACACTTGTAGGTGACCCCTTTTGGATCACACAGCCTTGGCAGTCTTATACTTAAACTGCTTTGCAGCTCCAGGTGCAATATAAGTTTTCAACATGAATCTCAGAAGCTCCCCAATGCCTGTTCAACCAGCTGCTACACTGCAACCACCAAGCCCATCCAGACAGCTTAATTATGTGATGTGGGGGTTTGCTTCTGGGATGCTATACTTGCTTCACATCTTCTGGATCACTTTCATGTATGTTATCCCAGGGGAAATTGGCATTGTACTTTTATTAGCATAAGCAATGTCCATTTTCCTACATTTTATGGGTTTATAACAATTTCATAGGCTTATGATTGGCCTTTTTTTGGGAGGCACAATGGTGAATGGTGCAATTGTTATGTTCATCTATCCCTAGGAATTCTGAAGGTGGATCTGACAATCCTCTTAGGTTGATGGGAAACACAATCCTTCAAACCCATCTGGAACATTACACAAACAATGCATCTGCAGCTGCCATTGGTGTGACAGGCAGCATTTTTGCATGCATTATCTTTGTAATTTTTCTGAAGTTGCTTGGTTTTGATGAGGATCTCCCCAGGTCAAAGTTTATTGCAATTCCACTAACAGTGGTAGTCTCCACCCTTATTGGTGCCATTGGAAGTTCCATCCTTTTAGCCAAAAAAGTCAACCTGGGTGACATTGACATTGTCCATGCATCCTGTGCAGGTGCACTCAGGGAAACAATTTTAGGGGTGGAAATGCCAATTATTTTTCCTGTGATTGGTACAGGACATTTAGTCCAATGACTTGTCTCAGATGTTATTTTGTGAGTATCAGTTCCAGCAAGTGCTCTTATGCTCTAATAAATAGAGTTGAAGAAGGTAAAGATTTTATCAAAATAGCCATCTCAAATGATGTGCACCATTCAGATGTTCAAGTGTTCTAAATGTGGTAGACTTTGGGGTCATCTCCAAGCTTGCTCAAATCATTGCAGCAGCCCAACTCAAATTTATGAATTGACTCCTAAGCCCAGGGCATGCAGTAACTGTTCAAGAGGGTTGATAGATGTTCCATCAGGATTTACTTGGTGATTGGACATTTTTTCTCTCGCTGGGTTATCCTTTTTCTTTAATAACCAGCCTGGGATCTTGACAGCCAGGAGTAACCTGATTTTAGTAGTAGAAAACCCATTATATGTATCTTTTCCATTGACAATACTGCTAGTTGGGATGGGACTTATTTGTTTTTTGCACCACTGAGCACTCTGCTATGTCCCCAGTCTCTCTGTTTCCTAATTTCTGAAATGCCTTGCAAATCCTAGATCTTGGGACTTTTGACAATTCTTTTGTGCCCAAGTATTCTTCAAATCCTGTTTTTCTGACCCTCCTGTCCCTGATGGCTAGTCTATTATATTGCCCCATAATTCATGTATCCTGGGCATCTCACCAATGTCTTTCTGTTTTATTTCTCCTTGAAATCACCAGATGTTGGCTGCCAACTCTTTATTATAAATGCACCTGCAACACCCTGTGGCTGCATTTGTAACAATGTCATTAATATTCTCTTCTTGGCAATGAATTACTACCACAGGAGTTGTATAATTTTTGTATTGTACACCAAACTATCTTATCTCACCCCTAATACTATACTGTTAATTGTCCACCTGCACCTGGAAAAATGATTTTAAGGGACTCAAATTAGTTTGACTTCCTTGGTAGCAGCACACATAGTATTCTTGAGGATATTTCAATAAACTGTAACTTGGTCCAACAAAATCTGACAACCTTCTGTGTCTACCAGAATGCCTCACCCCTCTAGCACTGTGAACTTTCTCTCAGTTGAGTGGAAGGGATAGATTCTTACTAATGGGAGGCTTTCACAAACTAGTAAAAAGAATTCTCTCACAATGTGGGTACAGGAATATATGGCACCCTCCACTTTATTCCATTAGACACCAATGGGGACTTTGTTTTGAGTGTGCACAATCATGTGATGTTGTATTACTTGTAACACACTCACCTTTAGACAAGGCTTGCAGGTTCATCATTTTAGCAAGAACATGGAATAGGGAGGGGATGGTGCACATTGTGTGCAAGGGTGTATGGGTACAATTATAAGTGCCAGTAAAAGTGAACAATGGAAAGAAAGCTGGATTTGATGATGTAAAGATGAAGATCTATTAATGGGACTGCGAGAGGAAGTAGAATTGAAGCAGAATGGCAAGAAAAAAGGAGAAGGTTGGAGTGGAATATCTTGTCAAAAATACATCAAATTTTCCAGGAATAGGCCTGCCTGGTGGTAATGGCGGTGGTTCCAAGTAGACAATGAGAAATTTTCAAAAAGTGGTCAAAACTTGGTCAAAGTGAAAGCGAAATTGCAATTGGAATCGAGAAAGAGAGTTGGACGTCGGAAATGGCGGGCCGGCTGAATCACGGATTGCATAGGGCCGGAATGATTGGCCATGGATGGCATGTTCACTGTTGCTCAACGCTCTCAGCAAGTTGATACCGTCCGTTGTCACTGTCGAGAACAGCTTTGACATCGCTGCTAGCGTGCAGATCTTCGCTCCTTACAACCGCCCCTTCTTTTGGTGCTTATCTAGCTAGGATTCGTGGGTCTGCTTGGGTGGTACCGGAGCCAGCTCATCAAAGGTGCAGGGTCTGCCAACTTGATTGTCGATGGGGAGGCTTATCATCTTGGAAGATTTAGATATTGCATAACTCATGTTATTGCCTCGAGGCGTCTTAGTCACTCACTAATCCGTGAGTCTCATGTGCTAGTACTTACTGAGCTCTTGCAAACTCAAATGTTGTTTGATTTGTAGCGACTTTGATCATCGACCCATGTCTGTTCAGACACAGCAAATCCACCGAAGAAAATCAAGCAAAGATGAAGACGAAATTAACTCTACCCCCATCAGCCAGCCTTCCAATGTAGAAGTCACCCTGACAGTCCCAGAACAACATGATCTTCCGTCCGTGACACTAGCACCCCCGCCGCGTAATCGCGTTCACTCTGCACCACTCCAGAGTCAGTATGGGCACAGCAGGACACCTTCATCACCAAATACCCTCCCGCCTCCGTCCAGTCCTAGCCCAAGCCCTTTCCGAACGAATTTCCAACCAATGTCAATGCCACCTAGACAATTGAATGGACATGGACATCCGATGCCAATTACATCTCCTTTCAGGTCC